>NCKV01000743.1:0-14105 GCA_003675905.2 Leptotrombidium deliense
TATTCAATGCTTTCAAGCAAACTTTCGTTTTCTACACTTTCATTCGCCAACAATTAATATGAAAGATTTATTATTAACGGAAGTTTAAGTGTTGAAAAATCGTGTTTAATGCGTTTCTTGAAAGAAGAGGCGAACAAAAGTTGCGAAAAGCGAAAAATATAATTTGATTCCTGACTCAAATTTTTCATTTGAAACGTGACAGTTATGAAATGCTGAACATACAGCATGTATAGTCTCAACACATCAACAATGTTTGTATCGCTCGGCGAAAGCTGAAAAATGAAATTCGAAGAAAGGAATTACTTATTAATCCCAAAGACACACTGTTGACTTAAAACTTTCGTTGAAGTGTCTCTTTAATTATAAGACACTGTTCGTCTTTTCGTAAAAATCGAAATCATTATTATTTCTTTCTAATTTCGAGCTTCTCTTTTGACGTTTTTTAGATTAAAACTTTTCGAATTATCAAACTAATTACAGTGGAAATAATTATTTTATTAAAATCGATTATTATTCGCTTTCAATTACAAAGTGTAATTATTTGCTTCTTTGTTCACTGTGAATGCTGTGTCGCTGATAAGTGATTGCAACTGTAAAATAGTACCAGAGAGACGCAAATCTTGACATTTACAATTATTTGATGAATGTTTGCGAATAGTGAATGGTTTGAGTTGTGCATTAGATAACAGTTTTACTCAATTCTGTGCTATCAGTAAAATTCACATGTTTCACAGGAGAAGAGTCACAATAAGAAGCAATGCGACAAGAAAAAAGAATGTTTCGATATCTTTGGAGAGGAGAGTGAAAAAGAAGTGGAAACGAATTATGACTTTGTGATCAATGAGCCAACCAAAGAGGAAGATTACGCCGGTGGGAACGTCGAATTTGATGACACCATTTTGAATGCTGAACCAGAAGACATCGACATTGCGAACGATTTTTACAGCAACGATAAAGAATCGTCGGTTTACTGACTTTTACTGACTGCGAAACGGCGATCGACTGAAAAGCATCACTTGTTTTCATTCTACATTAACAACATCACATCTCAATTATTAGACCATTATAATTGATGTCTGAAGTTTTACGCTTCCGTCCCTGTTTTGATAAATTCATCAATCATCGAACGCTTTAAAGAAGCATTTTCCGATTTTTTTAATATATGTAAAACTGATCAAATACACCGCATTTGACTAATGAGTTTAAAAAACTATCGAGCCGTTGTAGCATTGATAATCGTTGTGTAAGATATCGTCTGAATAGCTGTCATCTTAGTGTCACGCTAGTGATGTGCACTAAATTAAAGACACATTCAGCAAATAGTCAATAAAAGAAGAAATAAAGTGTACACAAAAAGTAAAAAGAAGTCGCTTTCTTTACGAAAAATATGAGGAAAATGAAGAAAGAGAAAAAGAAGTTTCAATCGGAGAAAGAATAATGAGTGAATTCTGTGCAAGAAGCATCAATTTGTGGATACTGCATTCGCATCGCTTTCCAACAAATGCTACACTGATTTTGTTGCTTGTATTTGCGATTTGTTTCAATAAACGCACACTTAATATTCAACTAATGTCTGAAAACGAATTACAACGATGGAACATTTTGCCGAACAGCTGCACCCTTTTCTCGGTTCACTTCTCATTGCATTCGTTGCTGCAATTGGTGCAAAACATTACTAACATTCGTATCGTTAATCGTTTAACAAAAGACATAAAATTAAGATTTACGAGTGCTTGTTTTCATCGAAAAATCAATGTGAAGCAAAAATTTGAGCAACACGATCATTCGTCTTCAGTCAAACTTTTGATCTCAACATGTTCACATTTATTCATGTCCATTTAAGCGAAAAGGCAATTCATTGAAATTCACAAATATCAGTTGAGTAAACTTTAACGATCAAAGAGTTCTAAGTATATACGATTCACTTCAAGTAGTAGTACAGTTATATAGATAGTATAACAAAACATCACATTTCTTGAAGTAGTTACATTTTGAAGCTACAACTTTTCCAATTACATATTTTTATCCTTTGTTACAAAACCACGCATAACTTGACTTGATAAGTGAATTTAATCAACATAAATTCACGATTGAATATTGAAATACATATACGAGCAAAGTTACGTTACTTTTCGTAGCTAATCTGTAATTGAAATGCATTGAGATTAGATCAAATCCGCACTGATATTTTGTTCTAATCTGACTGTTTCACTGTCCGCGGAGTCACAATCAAAATAAATAATGATTATGGTCGAAACATGGTTAAGCAAGACTGAATTTTCATTGTTCGTTCGCAGTGATTACATTGTATTCTTAGATTTTAATTGAAAAGCATTGAACGTGTGAAAAAACGATTTTAATGATGAAAATAGAAAAGATTTAGTGAGGATTAACAAATTTCAAATCAGATAGCGTCGAAAACATTAATCACAAAACATTTCTCTTGCTGAAAGTCCAAATGTGCATAATTAGTGCAAATCAAATTATTTAATTAAAATACAACATTGCTTTGAATAAAGGTTTGACAATATTCTGTCGCATTGTGAACGAAATGCTTTCAAATTTGCATTTATTGATTAAAATGTGTAATAAAATTGTTCATGTTGCTGTAAACGTATGCGGAACGTTGTTGAAGCAAAATTTTAATTAAAATGTTTTCGTCTTTTGCAAAAAGTTGATTTCATTCATTCCACACACGTAAAAGCTTTAGTCTTAAGCCTAATGGTAAGATTAAGTCGGTGATTATCTTCACAAAAATTCTAAATATAGCATACAAAGCAAGCTTTTATTACGACTATTTTTTGACAAATCGCCTTTACATGGCTTATCTGTGAGAGATTTTTTAATAATACGAAATTCTGGATTTACGTTGACTAATACACAACTACAGGTACATGTTCATGTACATGTACTAAAATAACTTCTTTCTTTATTTTACTTGAAGGAAAAGTTGAAAACCGTGTTGCGTTGAATTCACTCGTGAAACACTGTGCAGTGGATAGATAATTTTCGATCGCATTAAGTAACGAAGCAATTATTTATAATTGACAGAAAATTGGACAACAATCAACTATCATCAATTAGACATTATTGAGTTTCAATAAGATTGTTTCGATTGCATCACATTCACAATTGCTTCGTTAACAAGTAATTTAAAGCTGAAAGTTTGTGAATTTCAGCTTTTCCAGCAAAATTTACATGTGTTTAACATAGTATAAGTAATAACACACATACTTTCGACATAATTTACATCGAAATTTTTTTCTGTGTGGATTTAATTAATTTTCTATTTTTCGTGAAACTTTTTTCTTCAAGTTTGCTGTTCTTTTTTTTAAAGATGCAAATTTTTGCTGTGATTTTCTAAATTAACGAGGGAGTAAATTATGGAACAGTAACTTTTTTCAACTTGAATAATGATTGTGATTTAATGTACAGGTCTGAATAAAATTGTGCAAAAATGAATGAATTATTTCATGAAATAAACATTGCGAATAAGCTTCGCTTATTCACGCAAAATAAAGATTATGTCGAATATTTTGTTCGAACGTGAGCACATGAATGTAAATTCGTGAATTGAACTATTTTCGAGCAATAATTCAGAATAAGTGAAACAATATTTTAACGGATTGTGAACACAATTCATAAAATGTTAAATGTGTACACTGAGAAATAGGCACAAAGAGAATGCAATAGAAATATTGCATAAAATGCGATCGATTTCCTTGCGTGAATGTTTTACACAAAATATATCTGTAATTCGATTCGATATGTTTAAATCAAATTTATTGTCGAGATTCACGCAATTTTCTATTCAATGTATCGATTCAACTTTTTTGATCGTTCGCATTCATGTTGCGCTGCAATTTGACATGAATTTGACAGAAAGACATAAATTTTGATTATTTCAATTGACATACTATTTTGGCGAACATTTTAAACTAAATTCAATGCTCTTCCGGACAAAATTTGAATTTCATTTGGATACGATTTGTTGATTTAAGCAAAAACAAGAAAAATATTTAAATTGTTTGAAGGAAAGAGTTGTTGAAATCAAATCTAGATAATGACAAACACAATACAGCAATTATCTGCTGATATTTCACAAGATATTATTCCGTGAAAACAAACATTTTGCATTTGATTCGCATTTCAAATGAGTGACATTTGCATAAATTCATATGCAAAGCTGTATGCTTTACAAGTATGCTATAATTATATTTAATTGCGTTTATTTTATTTTAAGAAACTTGATGCACAATAAAAGTGATGAAACAACAAACAAAACAACAATTCAACAATCTCGATGACAATAAAATTTATTAACCTGATGTCATTCAAAGATAATAAAAAGAAAAAATTATTGTTTATTAAAAATGCAGACAATTAATTCGTCTGAAAATTATGCAAAGTCAAAGCAATTATGCGTAAAATTTTCCCTACATTTAAATTCGTGAACAATTCAATTCACTTTAAAGCACTGAGGGACACATTAAATGATTCTTCTTAAATGTAATGGTGTACTGTGTTCATTGATTGCCGGCATTCACCTTCGATTTAATTAGTTTTTGTTCACACACCGTTAATTAGTTTGAAAGAAATGAAGGATTAAATAAATAACAGTGAAAAAGTGTTAATGAAGTGATTACTGCGCGATTTTTTATGTTATGAGATTCGTTGAAAACAAAGAGTTTCAGTTATGCAACAAAATGAAAGAAAAAACAAATTTTAATTAAAAACGAATTTCGTTGTTGCTGCTTTTGACAAACAATTACACTTTTGACTACAAAATTCTAGTCAACATTTCGATTCAAATGAATGCATATCATTCAGTTATTCTTGTTCACATTTTTAGGTGAATTTTCGTTCTGTAAAAAACCGTGATGTCATTGAATTGTGGATGCTCATTTCATTCAATTTATCCTCATTTTTGTGATTGTTGTGAAAGAAAAACATGCATCAATTCACTTTTTTTGCGAAAATTCTGAACGTTTCTCTCAAATTACATATTTCAGAAGAATCTCTTTGATGTCAAAAACAGCGGGATTTTTCGTTGTTCTGAAGGTGACCTTAAATAGACTCATCCTTCGCCTGAGGTGTAAATAAGTCATCTTTGAAATGTATAAATGTACTGAAAGTATTTGTTCATACAATGAAAATAGACATCGCAATAGTTTGCAGCACATAAATTATATTATTGTGCAATCAAAAATTGCGAAATTTAGTTTTGCATTTAATTATTGAAAATTAATGTTGTTCAATTGTAAACGAAAAACCCGGAATTTGCGTTTAATAAATGTGCGAAAATATTTCATATTTTACACTTTAACTAATAAAGTAATGTGTTAAAACTGCACTAATAATTTGTGTTCAATGAACTGAGTTGTAATTGTAATTGTTGATTTGCTTGTTGTTTACATTCCTTGAAGATATTATTTGCATAATTTTCAATTAATGTTGCAAATTTGAGTGCAATAAAATTGTTCCGCTAAATTATGCGAATTATGAAACAATGTAGCAATAAAAAGTAAATATGTTTGAAAAATTAGGAAAATTTTTCATTTGAATGCAGTTCAGACAAAACAATCCTTCGATTCAATGACAGTGAACTCATTTAAACTTAAAAACAACATTTCGCAGTCTAATGATATTCAAGTTTTTGAATGTTGTTTTTTACGTAATATAATATTGCTGATAAAACCACATTATAGCCGTTTTGGTGAAAGTGAACAGTTTTGAATGCGAAGAAGTGCTTGCTGGTCAGGGACACGACACGACCAATTCAATTCATTTGTTACATTCAATTACAGGTCTGCACTTTAGCTGAATCGCTCAACATTTACAACGTTTTTTGTTACTTTCATCTTTCAAATCAGTTGACGTCGAATCACGCATTTTTTGTGGCTTTTTTCAAAGATAAATTACGAAAATACAATAAATTATAAATATCTATAAAAAAGCGAATTTCACGATTGCGAAATTGTGTATTACGTTGATTTTAGGATTGTTTTCAAATAAAAATATTAGTTTCATTGTTAAACGTAATACTATAAAACAATAGTAAACTTGTATTCGATGTGAATGAGTTCATGGCTAAATGGAACGTTCCCGCCGACGATACGACAGCAATTTCGAAGTTTCGTATTTGCAGACAAAAGCGGCAACTTTTAAATTTTCCCGAGAAATATATGAAGGAAATGAAAGCCAAGGCTAGAAAAACGTGAAATAATTACTCTCTCAAATAATTGACAGGGCCTCGGAATTGTTAACAAGATTCGAGATCCAGCCTCTGTCCTGGACTTTCAATTTCTTTCGACGAGTATAAAAGCCGTTCCGAGTCGGCTACTTTCATTCAATCACAATCTCTCACTTGTATTGCTATTGCAAAAGCAAATAATAACATGTATGTATCGAGAGAATAAGTTTCGAAAACTTATCAATAACTTTTACTTTTAAACTTAGAAACTTTGAAAATGAAATCCACTATTTTGTTGATTGTTATCTTCGCTTTGTTCGCCGTCGCATTTGCCCAATACGGCTATGGAGGATACGGAGGCTATGGTAGAGGATTCGGTGGATATGGTGGCTACGGCCGAGGCTATGGTGGTTATGGAGGATACGGCGGTTATGGCCGTGGATTCGGAGGCTATGGCCGCGGATATGGTGGATATGGCGGATACGGAGGTTACGGACGAGGGTAATCAAATGTGCCTCTATTTACACATTAATTTACCTTTTTATTTATTGCTCAGATTCTACGGTTAAATTTTCGATTCTTTGAGAATCCTCATCAACATCGTTTATTGTAATACTCTGTTACGTTAAGCGCTTTCAAAATTTTAATTCATTTCTGTACACAAATAATCAGAAATTAAAATTATTCTTGTCACTCTAACTTTGATTCATTGAATAATCGAATACGGTTTCGTGGATAACGTGAAAATAGTCGAAAATTTTCAAAATATTTCATCATTATTTTTAAGCATAACTTTTGTGCGAAGTGGCACAGTTACTATGAAGTGTATTGAGAAAAGTTGAAGTAAAATGATTTTTCGAGATATCGTAATCTTTTGTTTACTTTCAAAGCTTTTGAAAATAAACTGTTCTGTGGAAGAGTGAGTAATGTTCATCAGTTGATGAATTTTGTCTCAAAGAGATAATTCAAAAGGGGTTTCCACGAACATTTGTTGTGCTCTTAAATTTCCTTACTTTTGCCTAATTTATCAAGTTAACAAAAGAGTTTTTAACAGAGATTAATGTGTAATTTATTCGAGTCTGTTTAGGATTTATTCTCAAGATAAAGAAATATGAAACAAATGATAAGCAGAAAAATCAACAAAAAAAGTGGAAGTAAAAGAATTAGTCGAATGGTTGCTGTTGGAAGTCTATCAATTTCAGTGGTCTTAATTTGGAGAGCTTCAGTCGATCTGTTTACAGTTGTGGTTTGATTTGCTACTGTTATCATATTGAGAATGCCATGCACATCGCCTGCACCAATAGTGACTGCCTTTTGATGACCAGTTATTTTTTTAAAAGTTGTTTGTTTTAAAGTTGTCTTTACGGGATTTATTGTCGTTTTAAGTTTAGATGGAAGCACATCTAAATTATCTCCATCATCTGAAGCATCTCCCTCATCTGACGTCTCTTCGTCATCTGCAGTTACTTCGTCGTCTGCAGCTCCTTCATCGTTTGAATCGCTTCCTTCATCTGAAGGATTTGAACGGAAAAATTTCTCGGCTTGAAATCTCGATTGAACGCCTAAAATTATTATAGATAAACATAAAACGATCACAATGTTCATTCTTTTATGTACGGGTTGAAGTCATTTTTGTTTCAAAATTCAGCTGTTCTGTTCTGTTCGAAAGTACAAAAATAATAACAATTGAATTGTCGCGAGCAACAGTTGTTGAGTTATTGTTCAAATTTAAACAATTTACGTTCAAAATTCGAGTGTGTTGCGACCTCATTGAAATTGAAATTAAATGCCAATAATTTGAACAATAAAAATATTTGTTTATTAGTACAATAAGAACTTTTTTTGTGTTTTTATGACTGTTATTCTCGTTGTTCAGGAATAGGAAATATACATGAATTACAATGCGTTTAATTGGTATTCAATGCACGGCAATTGTGTCATATAAAAATTACAAATTATGAGCAGTTGAGTTGAATGAAAAGCTTAATGTTGCTTTGATTTAACTTTTTCCCAGTTTCCCGTAAATCAATGTTTGCTCGACGGAAATTACGAAAGACAAAAAAATGAAGAACTTTGATCATTGCGAAAAGAAGTTAAAGTTGCGAAGTTAATGTTGGTGCAAAGTCCTTCACTTTAATATTACACAATAAAGAAACTTGCGATGCATTCATTTAAAGAAAGAAACAAATCTTTAAAACTTTTTTTGAGTCACATTTAAATTAACAATGCAAAATAAAGAAAGTACGAGGTTGAAAAATAAGAAATTAAGAATGTTACGTACTGTTTACATTTTCACTTTTTATTTTTTTTTCTTTTATTTCATGCAATTTAGCAGTTAATTAAAGTAAACAATTCTCGAAGCTGAATTGTTGAAATTCCGTCTTTCGTTATCGTCAATTAAATTCCAACAAACAAAACGGATTTCGAAATAATTCGATTGACGTACTTGGAAGAAAACGGATGTTCGCCGTAATATTCGACTTTGCTGCAATATCCGAAATGTTGCTTCGGAAAAACCGATGTTTACAACAGTTATGAATGATAAAATGATAAAATCCAGTTCTGTTTTTAATGCGAATTGAGTAAATCACCGACAAAAAGGTTAAACAACGACACTTTCGCAACTTTATTTAATGCGTTTCATTTCATCAATTGAAATGTTTTTTAAATTTAAACGCTCGTAAAATACGGAATTGCATTCTTAGTTTGGGTCACTAGTCGTTTAAAGTCCTCGAAAAATGTGTCAATTTCATTTGAATTTGTATCTAAAGCGTGAATTAATCTGTTTTTCGCAGTGTCCAAACGTGACATGTAAGCGTGAATGTACATCAGGTTTTCCTTAGCCTTTGCACCATCCTTCGACTTCAAAGTGTCCTCTGCTTCCCTCAGCTTAGCTAATGTCTCATTATAAGCATCGTTCACTTCACTTTCACTCGGTTTCTCGCATACCACAAGACCTGTTAAAATTGAAAATTAGCATCACTCGTTCTTTGCTTTTTAAATTTTGAGGAAAAACAATAAGAAACGAAAACTTACTTAGAAGAGTAATGAGTGTAAATATTACAAGTTTCATTGTTTCAGTCGTAATTAAAACAAATTACTGTTTCATTAAACACTAATGGCCAACTTAAATACTTTTGAAAATAAAAGATTCACAATGTGAATGCATATGCTTTTAGTCAAACAATACAGAAATTTAATTTGTTGTGACAATTTGGAAATATTGTTTTTATAACTTTTGCAAAATAAAAGAAAACATTTTGTACATTTTTTGGTGTTTAAAGTGATGGAAAATAACCGAACAAAGTTGACATTGGAATTGATTTGGAAACTCTGACCCGAAGTAAGAGAACGAGTCGAAGGATGTGTTTCAAAGATTAACGGGTGTGGATAAAATTTAAAGTGTTGACCTTAAAATTGAGCAGAAGAGACACCGAATGGCTGCACATGTGTACATGCACAACGAATATGTAATAAACTTTGTGGCCTTCCGTCGAACGTTGCCGCAAGCTTGTTCGGCCTGAAAAGGCAAAGGTCAATGAAAAATGCATTGCTGGCGATTTATTCAACTAAAAGCTTTGTCTGCATCGCAACTCCGCTAAAAGTCCGCTACTCGATAATTGATCGACTGATCGCTTCAGTGATTCGGATGCGTACTAATTTTTATTCAATGAAAGCATAATCTTTAAATAGTTCTGTCACAATTCAATGTCAAAAAATATGCGTTCAATGCAATTGTTTGCAAATTCAAATCACTTTGTTTTGATTGTTTGAATGAAATTAAAATTTTGAAGAACTAATAATATAGATTTAAGAAAGCATATTTGGGTGCTTTGTGTGTGTCTGCGAGCAATTCAACGAAACACAAATAAAACATAAATTTATAATATAAAAACACGTGAAAGACAATGAGTAAAAATAAAAGTACGCAGCATGCCGTGATTACGTTGACAGCGGAATTATTTGTTTCACAGATACTTTATTCACAAGCAACAAATTTGAAAACTCGTCTCATTTTATTGGGAATCCCAGGGCCATCCCTGGAATTATGCAACTCATCCGAATTTTGTCGGTATAAAAGCGTAAACGGATCTGTAAGAAAGTTCACTTTCATTTGCTTACTTTGCAATTCGCAAACAAACAAACAGTGAAATTTTCAAAGTTTCGTTTACTTTATAAAAATGAAATCAGTTTTGCTTTTCGCTATTGTTCTCTGCATTTTGGCAGTTGCTTTTGTTCCGATCATTGAAGCTCAATTCGGATACGGTCGCTTCGGTTACGGAGGATATGGTCGACGATTCGGTGGATATGGAGGCTATGGCCGAGGTTTTGGTTATGGAGGATACGGCGGTTATCGACGATTTGGTGGTTACGGATACGGACGGTAAGTGTACACAACTGTGCTTCAATTGTTCCTTTATTTAATTGTTTCATTTTATTTTGCAGAGGCTTTTACGGATAAACTTTAACGACACGACGTGACTTCGATTTAATTTTCTTTAATGTTCTTCAATGTTTAAAGTTATTTCATACGAACATATTCAGACAAAATGCGACTATTTTTGTTATGTTATAATCACTCTTTTGTTTTTGTTTTATAGAAAGCAGCCTTTAAACTGTGAAACATAAATAAAAGATTGCTTCAAAACACTTGTTTCTTTATTGATGTTATTAATATTAAGATATTATTAATAACTTATTACTTATAAGTTTCGGTGTTCCACGCTTTAGCCGACATGTCGATATATAACGGCAAAAGATTTGCTACTTATTTTTTTATAAGATTTAATAATATAGCAAAACGGCATCACCATCAAACTCTTCATTTCTCATTCGGCGTTTATCACATACACCACCTGAAATTATTGAACCGTGAGTTTAAACTGTTTAGAGTTTGGAAAAACTGAATTGAATGAACCAACATTAATTGTGGTGTTTTTTTTCGAATAATGTTTGTTCTTACTTAATACCGAAGTGTCGGCTACAGAGAGGCACTACGGCATTGTTTGTTTGATGTCTCATTGATGTGTGATTATTTCATAGATATTAGGAAAAACCAACGATGCATATATTTTATTATACTACCAAATATCGTATTAAACTTTTTAACGAGTTCTATTATTCTAGCCTTGACCAGTTTGCGTCAATTGGTTTACATTTTTCATCCAAAATTTTGTATGCTACCACTTTCTGACCAGAAAAGATTAATAAGCCAAAGCGATAAATGTATGGCTTAAGTAATTTTTGCTGCGTTCAGCCAATTTGAAGATGACCCTCGAATTACAAATTCATCAACTTTAAAGCTAATATTCGTCTCAATAAAAGCGCAAACGGACTCTCAGAAAGTACATTATCTTTTGTGCAGAGTAATTCGCAAACAGTGAACTGTGAAAAGTTTTGTTGAATAAAAAGTTTCGTGCACTTATCGCAATCGTGTTATTATTTGGTTTAGTAGTTGCTTATGTTCCGTTGCTTGACGAAATAGGCCCGATTTTTAAAATTTGCATCATGTCATAAAATTACTGCTTTGTTTTAATGTTCGTTCATATTCTTAAAATTTATTGAATTTTCTGTTCGAAGTTATTTCACTTGAAATATACAACGAAAACAAAATAATTAAACTAATTTGTTTTTGTTTTGTGCGATGAGTCATTAAACTGTCAAAATTAAATATAGATACATCAAAACATTCGCCCCTTGTTATTTGTTGTTTGTAACGTATTTTTGGTTGTGCAACAAAGAAGATTGCATGAAACAATTGTGCAACACAAGGAAGGACATTGAAAGTTGTTGTTTCATTTATTCTGACGTTAAAGAGATAAAAAGTAAAGGACATCAGTTTTTTCATTAATCAGCAAAACATTAAAAATGTTGAAAAATACGTATTTTGAATATGTTAATGAAATTAAAGGAAAAATTATAACAAAATCATTTAAAATAGTAATAGTGACGAAAACAAAAAAGTATCGTTTAAAGACTACTTTATTTCATTTTATATTATTACAGTTTAACAAACAACAAATTATAACTATTTTGTTACATTGTAATACAATCGGCAACAAAGTGAAACCGGAGGTCTACTAGAATTATAATTAAAAATGACAAGAGATTCAAAGTTGCGTTTGCATTTTCACATCATTCACAATATAGTTTATAACATCGGTTGTTGTGTTAGTTCCTCCCATGTCAGGTGTATGGATGCAGTCGACGTTCAATACTTTATGAATAGAATTACGAATAACTGTGGCATAATAATCCAAGCCCAGATACTCTAACAAATCTGCACTCGCATTTATCATAGCCAATGGGTTTGCTATATTCTTGCCAGCCACCGATTTTCCAGTATTTCTGGTGCCCTGCGTTTAACAAACCCGTGTAAAAAAAGTAAAATTTTGCACAAGATCATACAGTTTCAAAAACAGCGTATTCATCACCAACATTTTGACCAGAAGCAATACCAGGTCCACCAACGATCCCACATGCAATATTTGTTAATATATTTCCGTACAAATTTGGTAAAAGACAAACATCGAATTGTTTTGGATTCGACACCAACTAAAGACACAAGTCTATCATAAAAAATTCATTAACATTAACAATTTTACCTGCATTGAACAGTTATCAATGATCATATTGTCAAATTCAATGCTTGGGTATTCCTTCGCTATTTCTCCACATGTACTCAAGAATAAGCCATCTGAAAGTTTCATTATATTCGCTTTGTGAACAGCAGTTATTTTTTTCCTATTATGCTTTACAGCATAATCGAATGCGTATCTGGCTATTTTTTCAGATTGCTTTCGCGTAATAATTTTCAAACTTTCGACGACACCTTTAATGTTTTCATGTTCCAAACAACTATACTCTCCTTCTGTATTTTGTCGAATCAGGACTATGTCAACGTCTTTATGGCGAGTTTTAATTCCGTCTTGACTCTTGCAGTGAATTATATTTGCAAACAGACCCAATTGCAATCTCAGTTCGACATTTCGTGATCGAAACAACCTGCTATTATCTCGAGTTTCAATATTTCCTTTAAGTGCAACTCCATTTCGTTTAATAGAAATTATTGCTTGATCCATGACTTCATATGTTTCGTGCATCGAATCCAAGTGAACATCTTCAAAGTCAACGGGAATGCCGCCGACTCTAAAAAATCAAAAGTAGGATACGAAAATAAACTCATTCGTACTTGAATATCTTCTTAACATATCCCATCATTTCTGGTCCGATTCCATCCCCAGGAAGCATCGTGACCATAAATCTTCCGCCGTATTTGGCAATTGTGTTCGACACTTGAGTCGTGCTGAATTTTCGATTTGCATTTTCGTTTGTTTTCCTCTACTTACAGCAATTAAGCAATGCGATACCAATGCACGACTTACGTTTGCACAAGAAACTGACGGCAAAAATTTTATAGAACCCAGCAATGAGGGTCTGTGAAGCGAAGCTATCGCTGCGTTTTTCAACAACGAACACATTACGAAGGGTGACTATTTAAGCAAGGGATTCTACTTTCATTGCAACCAAATTTTAATGAGTTCAATGAATCATTAACAGACTCAAAATGATAACGATAAAAATGAGTTATTATTTCTTTCCAGTGATTTTCTTATTTCCTTGTCCAATAGGACCTTTACCAGCAGCTTTCGCCGCCGCTTCCTTCAACTTCTTTTGTTCCTCCCGTTGTTTTTGTTTAAACGCCAGGTCTTCTTCATCAACATCTTTCGAATCTTTCTTTGGTTGTTTCAATGGTTTTTTCTTTCCTCCTTCAAACAAAATTGTGATTACAAAAAAAGTTCAACAGTAAAGTCACAGTACGTCGACTAGTACAGACTGCGCACATTTCTACGAACGATGTTCTTAAACGAATATTGCTTTATAAGACAATATTTCTGTTGATTGTCGGTCA
>NCKV01000744.1:0-14100 GCA_003675905.2 Leptotrombidium deliense
ATTTAAATTCAAAACCGCAATGATTTTTATGACAAAAATCATCTCAAAATTATCCAATAATTGTTAAGAAAATCATATTGCTGGTCGCAGACAGTACCGATCGCATTGGGAGCACTTTTCAACATTTCACTCATGAATATTAGCCGTCCTCCGCCAATGTCAACAATACGTTTCAATTGCGGTAAATTTACCTTTTTGAAGAGAACCTACTTAGGAAATGCGATTCATGTGACACTCGAAGTATCAAACTCAAACTCACATCGCGAACACGATACAAAAATTAATAAACAATCCGAGACAAGTTTCTATAACAATAATTCATAAGTTTACGAAATAAAAATCTACAAGCGTGAAGTATGATTACAAATTTGTCGAACTAATAAATCTTAATTTTTATCTCTTTTCTCTTGTTCTTCGTCCTTCTTTTCACTTGATTCTGACGATGACGACGACGACGACTGTTGCGAACCTTCTCTTTCGGAGGCCATCTGCATGAAAGCATTAATAACAGCTCATAAACAATGTGAACTCACCTTTTTATATGCCATTTCAAACAACTTCAGCGAAGCTTGCTGCAATTCATTAGTTGTTTGTTTAATAGTTTCAGGACTCTCTGAATCCTTCTTTGCCAAAACTTCTTTGGCACTTGCAATTTTCTCCTTCAATTTCTGGCACTCGTCTGCAGGCAACTGATCTTTAAACTCTTCCATTTTCGATTCAGTGTCGTGAATAATTCCCTCAGCTTGATTAACAGCTTCGATTACATCTTTCTTCTTTCTATCCTCCTCAGCGAATTTCTCCGCATCTCGAACCATGTTTTCGATGTCATCTTTACTTAAACCACCAGACGATTGGATAACAATCTGTTGTTCTTTACCTGTTCCCTTATCTCTCGCAGAGACGTGAACAATGCCGTTGGCATCAATATCGAAAGTAACTTCAATTTGAGGTACTCCTCTCGGAGCGGGCGGAATTCCAATTAAACTGAACTGACCCAACAATTTATTGGTGGCTGCCATTTCACGTTCTCCTTGATAAACTTTAATTTCGACTTGTGTCTGGCCATCAGCAGCAGTTGAGAACACTTGACTTTTCTTCGTTGGAATAGTGGTGTTTCGGTTGATCAACTTAGTCATGACACCTCCAAGAGTTTCAATTCCAAGTGACAACGGAGTAACGTCCAACAACAATACTTCAGTGACGTTTCCTGACAAAACTCCGCCTTGAATTGCTGCACCGACAGCAACAGCTTCATCAGGATTAACTGCTTTACTTGGTTGACGACCGAATATTTCTTGGACTGTCTCTTGAACCTTAGGCATTCGAGTCATTCCACCGACGAGCAAAATTTCTCCGATGTCCGAAGACTTAACATCAGCATCCTTCATCGCTTTCTTACATGGCTCAATGGTTCTCTTAATAAGATCAGCAACCAATTGTTCAAATTTGGAACGCGTAAGCTTCAAGTTCATGTGTTTGGGACCACTGGCATCCATTGTAAGATAAGGTAAATTGATATCAGTTTGAACAGATGATGACAGTTCAATTTTGGCCTTTTCGGCAGCTTCCTTTAATCGCTGCATTGCCATGACATCCTTTGTGATATCGATTCCCTGTTCACGTTTGAATTCTTTTACCAAATACGACACAAGTGCGTTGTCAAAATCTTCTCCACCGAGGAAAGTGTCACCGTTTGTTGACTTCACTTCGAAAACACCTTTTTGAATCTCCAAAATTGAAACATCAAAAGTGCCGCCACCCAAATCGTAAACAGCGATTACTTTGTCTTCAGTTTTATCCATTCCATAAGCTAACGCAGCAGCAGTTGGTTCGTTAATTACTCTTAACACATTTAAACCAGCGATTTGACCAGCATCTTTAGTTGCTTGTCGTTGACTGTCATTAAAATAAGCTGGAACTGTAATTACTGCGTTTTTAACCTTTTGATTCAAGTATGATTCCGCAGTTTCCTTCATTTTAGTTAAAACAAAAGCTCCGACTTGTGATGGTGAATACATTTTATCGTTCGCTTCAACCCATGCATCTCCATTTGAAGATTTGGCGATTTTAAATGAGACTAATTTTAAATCTTTTTGCACCTCTGGATCTTCAAATTTCCGACCAATTAAACGTTTCGTTGCGTAAAAAGTGTTCTTTGCATTTGTGATCGCTTGTCTTCTCGCAGGCATTCCGACGATTCGTTCGCCTTCAGGTGAAAAGGCAACGACTGATGGTGTTGTTCTCGAACCTTCAGCATTTTCAATGACTTTCGGTGTCTTTCCTTCCATAACTGCAACGCAAGAATTCGTTGTCCCCAAATCGATACCGATAACGACTCCTGTAACTTTTCCATCAGATTTATTTCTTTTTACACATAAATATTTCAATGCACTATTGTTTTGCAGTAAACCGGTCTGAAACTTATGATTTCCCTGTAAAACAAAACACAAATTAATGTTATACGACTACAATGAACCGAAATGAGTCTCAAACACGTGCTTTTCTTATCAGTGCAGAGATGAAGGAATTTTCCAGAAAAATCGAGAATATCTTCACATTTAACCATCAGATTACTTTACTTGAAACGACATTAAACGCAAATATTCAGCATACGAGTGTCTTTAGACAACATTTTTAGAAAATGTGACAAAGACGGTCAAAAAGGTTAAGCGCCGATGAAGCACGCATTTCGTCGTGCGACTCAAAACCCGAAAAATAGCGCAAACTTACCGTTGTAAAGTTCCTGGCTTGCAAAACATTCTCCAATAGATTGAATTGCGGTCCTGAAACTCGCCGACAACATGTTCGAAGCACGTTAAACATGGTTAAATTAAGTTTATGAAAATGATGCAAGAAATGTGAGAAACTGCGTTTTCGCGAGCAGCTTTCGCCAAACTGAAGCGTGCTTTGCACAGCTCCGGAACAGGAAGTAAATTACTTAAGCCGCCGAGCCGAGTTCAAAACGCGCATTAGACAAAAATGGAAGTTTAATAAGCAAATCATCCCTTTTTGTTTTCAGAGTTCAGCGAATTTTTGGTAAACTTCTGTTCAACAATGACTGCGTTTGAGGGTAATTAACAACTGCATATTTCATTTAATAATAATCATTCACTTATTTAGAAATGGGAATCTTGCCTGAGATCGCTAAAGCGGTCGACGAAATGGAATGGACTTTGCCGACAGACATTCAAGCAGAAGCTGTTCCACTAATTTTGGGTGGAGGTGACGTTTTAATGGCTGCTGAGACTGGATCTGGTAAAACCGGTGCTTTCTGTTTGCCTGTGCTTCAAATTGTATGGGAAACGATGTACGACACTTCGTCTAAAAAGGCATCTGCAAATAAAGCTGCCAATTCGTTTATGTTGTGTGCAAAAGATATGGGTTCGGAGGCACAAGTAAGCAATGATGGGTTGAAAATTGAGAGTAAGAATCCAAGAGCTTGGCAAGGAGTCCGTACAAATAAAGGAGTTAAACGTACAGATGATGGAAATAACAAATTTTATTACGAAGCTTACTTCTCGGACGCCGGTTTGGCAAGAGTCGGCTGGAGCTTTGATTTCGCTACTCTCGATTTAGGAACAGACAGAAATGGTTGGGGTTTTGGTGGAACTGGAAAGAAGAGTAATTCAAAGAATTTTGAGAATTACGGAGTAGCATTCGGGGATCGAGGAGATGTGATTGGAAATTTACTCGATTTGGATGCCGGGACAATTTCGTGGTATAAGAATGGAGAAGATCTCGGAGTTGCTTATCGCCTCACTCCTCAACAATGTTCTCAGACTTTTTTCCCAACTGTTTGCACCAAAAATGCAATGATTTCCGTTAATTTTCAACAACAGGATAATGGTAAGTGCAACTAAATCTCGATTTTGAAGACGTTTAACTTTTTATATTCGAAAGTTAATAATGTTTCTCTTTTCAGCGAAATACAAGGTTCCGCCGAGGTTCAATTGGGTTTCTCATTTTTTAAACACAAACAAAGTTGTGAGTAATCGGAAAATTGAAGAATCGGGTGTTAGTAACGAGAACAAGCATACTGGTGCCCCGAAAGCCATCATTTTAGAGCCAAGTCGTGAATTAGCAGAACAAACATTTCAGTGTTTACAAAAGTTTAAGAAATATTTGCATGGAGACGTAAAAATATTGTTAGTCGTCGGCGGTGTCAATATTAAGGATCAGTTGGAAGATTTACGATCTGGAGTCGATATTATAGTAGCGACTCCCGGTCGATTGATTGATTTCGTTGATAAAGGAAATGTCAACGTTAATAACTGTCAGTAAGTGATCGTCAATATTTTCAATCGCCTCACATTTTCCTTTTTTATCAGTTTTTATATAATCGATGAAATCGATGGACTGCTGCAACAAGGAAATAGAGATTTAATCGTTCGGTTACACTCAATGATTCCACGAATGTTTGATGACGGAAAGCGGTTACAAATGATCGTGTGTTCAGCAACGTTGCATAATTTCGATGTGAAAAAATTGGCTGAAAAGATAATGTATTTTCCAACGTGGGTTGATTTAAAAGGAGAAGATTCAGTTCCCGAAACAGTTCATCACATTGTCTTACGAGTTGATCCACGCGAAGACTTCTTCTGGAAGTCACTTAAACGACAAATAGTCACCGATGGTGTTCACGCTAAAGATCATTTAAACTATAGTCAACCAAATGCTGAAACGTTGAGTGAAGCTGTTAAGAAGATGAAAGGAGAATTTGTCGTGAAAGCAATTGATTCGTTGAAAATAGATCAGGCAATTATATTTTGCAGAACAAAGTTAGATTGCGATAATTTAGAAAACTATTTAAATACAGTGGGCGGTGGTGAGTATCAATATTTGTGTGCCATTGACGGTAATTATTCTTTTGCAGGTGCTAGAAATCCAAAGAATAATTATTCGTGTGTATGTTTACACAGCGATCGAAGGCCTCAGGAACGTACAGCTAATTTAGAATATTTTAAAGCTCGAAAATGTAAATTCTTAATTTGTACTGATGTCGCTGCGAGAGGGATTGATGTGAAAGGTTTGTATTGTGTTTACTGAAACTAATCGAATGCTGAATGAAACGGTAATTTATTTACAGGAGTTCCATTTGTGATTCAAGTTACGTTACCCGATGAAAAAGCGAATTACGTTCACCGAATTGGTCGCGTTGGACGTGCGGAAAGAATGGGTCTGGCGATCAGTTTGGTTTCATGTATTCCGGAAAAGGTTTGGTATCACTCTAATTGTAACAGTCGAGGCAAGAATTGTTTCAACACTCGACTGACTACTGAAGGCGGTTGCTGCATTTGGTACAACGAACTGCAATTGCTTGCCGACATCGAAGAAAGCCTTAATTGCACAATTCAAACAATTGGACCTGATTTTAAGATAGAAGTGAATGAATTTGACGGTAAAGTTGTGTATGGACAGAAGAAGAAAGCTGGCACTGGAATCAATTACGCATCTCACGTCGAGCAGCTTTCGGATGTCGTCAGTAAACTTTCTAAACTGGAAGAAGAAGCGCAGCTTAATTTCTTAAACTTACGTTATATGAAGAAGTCTTCATAACTTATTTCATAGTAATTTATAATTTGCATTTCTTTTTCCAAAAGTGTGATTAAAGTGTTGTCGTAATTTAATTCAAACATTTGCGAAGGGGAGCAAAGTAAGCAGTGATGATGTGCTTGTCAAAAAGTTGTGCTTTTCAATTAGACTGTCATTTTATTCGCCATCATTTCGAATGCGAACAGCAAAAAAATGTTCCTTTATTAGCGCAGTGAATGGCGAGTGATGTGTGTGATCCTATTTAACCTTACTTTTTGTTATGTGCCAACATTCTCATCGATTGCGGAGGAGAATAGTTTTTATGCACACATTTCGTCGTGTCGCAAGAGAAAAATGTGTTCGCGTTTTTCTTTTGACAACACTTGCGACCGAAATATGCGAAACGCGCGAATGCAACATATTACCATGCAAAAGCGAAGCGATTATTATTGTTTTTGCGAGACTTTCACTCACAACGCTGTTGCAGACAACGACAACGACAACGACATTCTCAACCCAAAAGTGACGCCTAAATTGAAATCAAATGAATGCGTGTCCAGTAAAAGTGAACATAAAGTTGATAACGAATTTATTGTAATTTGTCACACCAGTGCAACTCGATACCAGACAACGCACATATTTTTCTGGTTGCAATGATTACTCGCAATCGTCGTTAATTCAATTCACCGTTTTTTAAATGATTCACATATTATTTCACAGACCAATGGTTTCGACAAAATTAAAACTTAATTATGAATACAAGTTACGTAGCCTGTGTTTTACCATATTTTACGCATTTTCGAGCAAACAATCGTTTTCGACGAGCAATGTAATAACTTTATTACTGAACATTGACTGAAAAAATCGCTGATACCGCAAATATACAATGCACAGTGTAAATGGTGTTGTATATGTACTAGGAACATACGTAGTGTACATGTTTCGTGATTCGCATTATTAACACCTTAATTGTACGTGTATGTGCAAGATGCGAAATGCGCTTTTTATGTGCGATGTTTCAATGCGATTACAGAAGTGTTTGAAGTGATGAACACAAAGCCATTTGAACATATAACGCTAAGCTATTGGTACATGTTTGATGTTTTATGTTTTGCTGCACATTTTTTCGGTGAATTCAATGCGTAATGCGTTTTCTGTGCGAAGATTAAACTAGCCGAACGAAGATTATCCAAACTTATCCACGCATCGTTAGTCTGGAAACATAAAAAATGAAGAAAAGAAATAAATAACTCGAAGCAACTGACTTTGTCACTCACGCAAAATGATCAAAAATGATCGCTCAGTTATATCGTTCTCTCTTCTCTCTTTGATCAATGATTTTCTCTTTTCAAGTAAAAAAATGCTGCTTCGAAAATCTCTAGAAATGTTTTCAATGCAAATTCAGTTCTACTAAACTGTCGAAGACATTTTTACGTGTGAAACGAGAATTTTTTCAGCCATTAAACTTTCATCGAAATCACTTTTTGTAAAACTTTTCGAAAAACTTTTGCTAAACGACAAATATTACACTAATAATAAAAAGTTTAATAAATATTAAATAAGAGCGATGAAAATTAAGAAAGTTTTACACGCTTAAAAGACTTGTTGTAATGTAATGTATTAATATACACAATTTACAGTTTAAAAAAGGGTTATTTGCTGTAACAAAGCGTAAACGCAAGTATTAAGCAATTTTATAACGAATGTGTACATGTACACACATAAATGTACAAAATATGAATGCTAAGCGAAGCATGCTAAAGTTGGCGTTAATTTTTCAGCACACACACACACCCAATTTGAAAGAACAGTTCTAAAAGTACTTTTTGTTTTGTTTTTTCACTCACATTAAAGTCGTGTTTTTAAATGTGAAACTTTTTACTTTTATTATTATTATTTTTTGCAACATGGTAAGAGGCTATGTTTGATACTTTTGCATATTCTTCGCAATGAATCTTTTCGCCAAAAAAAGGTTTCTGTAAAAAGGTTTTACGTTTATTAAATTTAGCAAATATAAATGATTGAAGCCGTGAGCCCTTTTCAATTTCAACTTCTCTCCTTTTTTCTCTTATTTTGCTTTGCTTTTTGCATTTCTGCAACAGATTCGATTATTTTCGTTGCCTTCACTGTGTTTTGCAGGCACAGGCAGCGAGCAGCAAATCTTTCTTTAGCATCTTTTTCTCTCGTTTGCCGCAAAAAGAAGCGAAAGCAGCGAAATTTGCGGTAAATGCATGACTCTCAGTTGCGTATCGAAAACAATGCATCGATCCAATTACCGGCGATGCAGAGAAGAGAACAGAGATCACTTTTCTCGAGAAACTGCCGCACTCGCATCCCTTTACATCTTTCAATGCAAATAAAGTAGATTTAATAGCAGGCAACAGCGACTACTGTGTTACTGTACTCTGTTGTGCCACAGATGCAAATACATCAGTCGCTTCAATTGCATCCATGACTGCATTCGTGTGCAAATCCTTTTGCAAACATTAATGAAGCTCATTTATTTTGCTTCACTCAATTTTTTCAATTTCATTGCCTTTACTTCAACTGTTGTACATTCAAACATTTATCAACACACAAAATGCTATCACTTTGTGTGTGTGTATATATATACGTACTTATAAACGTGTCACTTTTCCTTCTCTTATTTAATCAATTTTAGAAGAAAAGATATTGTAAACATCAAGCATGTGAAGATTCATTGTTTGTATATCAATTTAAATCAATTATTGAATTTATTTGTTTTGCGAAAAGTAAACATAAAGAAAGTTCGCAAAATTGTTCAATTAATGTCACTCAATTCAACGGTTTTATATAAGTACGAAATGTTTATGCAAACGAATAAAGTTTAGTTTTACAGTTTTCTCGAAATATGTCAATTTTGGGAGAAAAGTTTGCGAAGTGAACTTTTTTCGCAGTAAACTCAATGTGAAAGTATACAAAGTATAGTTTTGCGTTTAATTGATAGCCTGAAGATGCATTTCGCAAACGAAGAAGAATTTTATTAATGATGAATTTAAAAACAAAATCTCGCCTAAAGCAGAGAAATATTGTTCCGCTTTTCAGTAAAACATAATATTACTAAAACATTGATCTAAGTAAAACACAAAAAATGTTGTGTCAATTAAATCACAGATATCACAAGCGAAACACAGTTTGATCGATAAACACGACTTTCATACTTTATCCAAGTACAGTTTAGGACATAAAGAGTTTCGCAAATATCGATGTGCAATAATTCAAAAATTTTGCTTAAACACAACTCATGCAAACGATGTAATGTTGCAAATATAATTTGAAACATTTCGCAACGCGATTAATCTCGAGTAATTAATGTTCTAAATGCCACATAATCACTTTACGTTTCAAATATTACACAAACGTCTCATTCTGTTGCGATGAATTATATTTCGCTTCTCTATGAAAACACAAATTTACTGCTTGAAACGCATGTAATGAATCAATTTCGCATGTTGGCCATTCATTCAGAACAGAATGCAACAAAGTGTAACTTATTGACTGTGAAAAGTCTAACTACTATTTCATGCGCAATTCCTATGTGACTATGAGTATGCATCTCAGTCTAAATCCAGATGCCTATTGCTCGCTGTTTACCCTCAATCCGTGACATTCGTATTTCGATTTACGGACATTCATTAATTCACCCAATTTTGTATAATAAGGTGTTTATATAAAAATGCAATTTCTCAAATTCCTCATTTAGAACATAAACACAAATACCAGTAAAACAATGTTGACACATATGTGATGCATATAAATATACAGCGTTAGACAAATAAACACTTTTCAATTGAAATCAGAACACATTATTTTGTCCAAAGCTGTACTAACTTTAGTAGCATCAATGGTTTTCAAGTTTATGTCTCCAAACTTCGATGACCACAATTGTTCAAAAAATCAATTTTTAAAAAATGTTTTCGTTGAACAATATGAAAAAATAAATAAATTTCGAATCGAAAGTGTTGATGAGAATTTGAAAGCAGCAATGTATTCAAAGGCAAACAACAGCAACAATACATTGACCAGAAGAATAAGAATACACAAAAAATAAGAAAAGAGAAGAGAAAGAAAGTGGAAAACGAATGCATTTTAAACGAAATTGTGTTTTCAACTTTTTTGTTCCTGTTTTTCGTTTGAAATGGAAAATTTTCGATTTCTATAAGAATGAGTTTTATACATTACAATATATGTTGCTGTTTGATGCTTATGTGTGTGTTTTTTGCTTCATTTTTTATTGAAAACTGAATTTTCAGGAGTGGCTCCGAAACATCTAGTCACACGCATCAATAGACACTCATCACAACATTGACGAGCTTCAAATAATAATTAGACATTAATTACTCGTGTAATAAATAATTGAAGTGTGTGTGTCTGTGCAATCGAATGAATACAAAAAGTAGTAATGATGTTAAATGTATATGTAAATGTAAGCGTATACGTTTAAAAACGATATAATTTCTCGTTTTGTAAAAAAAACTACAGTCTAATTTATGAAAAGGTGAATGAATTGCATTTTAAATATAGAATGAACGAAAACGAAAAAAACGAATGTATGTATAGAGTCTGGGTTAACAAGAGAATAGTTAAGTTCGCTCGAAATTTGTGCATTTGCAGTGAGCACATCCTTTTGTGCACATTTCATCGTATTCAATGTGACTTAATAGAAATTCCTCCTCTTTGAAGTTTACCTTTTTTTCGGCTTTCAAATACAAATAATGTAAATGCGTATTCGAAGCGCTTTATAAATACGTACATTCAAACGTATTTCGCTTTCAATGCAACTAAACTTTTGCTCTTTTTTCAATACAAACAGTGCAAAACTTTCAAATTCATTCTCTTAAACAATGATTAATGGCTGCGAATGTCGCACCGATGTATCGTTTATTCAAATATAATAAAGTTGACTAAAAAGATGTACACAACAATGATGTGCACTCAATGGTGTAATGGATCCAAATTTACGGACGTGAACGTTTAGCTTCACTTCTCAAATAAATATGTGGACACTTAACTGCTGTGTGCCATTGAATGCATTGTGCAGCAAATAGCAGGTTGCCAAATAAAAGTGAATTCATTTCAAAGCGATCGCCGTTTCGGGCTTAAATGGACATCGGACAAGATTTATTGCATTGCGAAGTCATTTTTTAAAATTTAATATATAAAAAGTGTGTGTGATAAAAATTTCTCGCTAGACTGTTACTACTCGAGTGAAAGAAGCAGAAATTCGCAGTTAAAATAAGTGTTTTGCAGCTATAAACAGTAAAGACACACAAAACTGGCGAACTTTTACTGTTACTATCGAATCCATTACAACGCGTTTTAATGTCTCTTCATTTTTCACTGTAAAAATGTTTGCAACAAAACAGTGAATGGTTCTGGTGAACGTTGGTTGGTACTGCTTACAAATACCAAGCACACACAAACACAAACTCACACAACGCACACGCTTCAGCTAGCACACGTCGAATGTCAATGTCACTCAAAGTTCTGGACAATATACAGAGAAAAGCAAAGCAATTCAATTCAATTCAGCGATCACTGATTTTGCGAGATTTCAAACGAACAGAAAAAAAAACATTTATTAGGAGACAAGAAAAGGAAAATTGGTTATAACGATCCGTACATCAGGTGCACCACGTTCACGGATCATTACTTTACATTTCGTTTGATTTTGGCTTTTCATACAAAACTGAAATCTTTACTCTTGACAAGTAGAGTATCGGACATAAAGTTTGACCAAATTTTCAATTAAGAAATCTTCAAATAGTGAGAACTTTATGTCCGCAGCTGTATAAATCTGTTTAGAACTTTTCTTTGCTGTGCAAGTATAATAATCAATGAATATTACACCTTTGAAATAAGCATAACTTTTGACATATTTTTTGCACCAAATTCAGTGAAATCAATTTCCCATAACATTAAATATTTTTTTGTGATTAATTTGCATTTTCTCACAAAAAAGGATTTAAATTTATCACGAATTCTGTGAAAATCTCAAATTTCGTTTATCAATGTAATCAACAACAGACATGAAATGTAAGATATTTTATCACAGTGATCATCAGATAACAACGTGTTATTTTTGTTGTCTAAGAAAAAGTTTCAGTGAGTCGAGAAATTTTCGTGAATGCAGTACGAATGTCGCTGTTTAGCTTGTGCAATCAGAGAAGAGAAGGCGGAGTTTCACGTTGCATACAACCAGCTTCACCGAAATTCTGGTTCACAGTTCGCAACTTAAACTCGAACCGTTAACATGTGAAAAGAGTATTACTTGTGTCCATCTACGACCGATCGGTGTCTTCATTTTGCGTTCAATTGTGTTTAATGAAGCATTCAACGTGTATTTGGGTAAGTTTAACGAATATTTCAATCTTTAATTAAAAACAAGCGAAACTTTTAATTGATTTTCGGTGCGATGTTAATGTATCTGTTTTATGTTTACATTCTACAGTGATAGTCATTGTACCGATGAATCTCTTTTCTTCCTAAGGGCGCATATTTGCAATTTTACTTGCTTCACATTATTTAATGCAATGCTTAATTGAAATCTAATTGACTTTTTCTGCAAAAATCGCACATTTTTGTAAACAAAAAAGTGAACAAACAAAATGATGCGGAAAACATGTTCAAAATATAAAAACAATATTTAAAAGTGAAATGTGTTAATAATGAATGCGAAAGTAATTAAAAACAAATTGATGTAAATAGACGTCGTCGAATGAACGAAGCTGTTGACTGTTGTTGTATTCAGGCGAATTGGGCGAAAAAAGAAAAGTAAAATAAATTAGTGTACGTTTGTTATATATACACAGTGAATACGAATAAAACAAGAGCGAAACCACAGCATTTCGTTTTGCTTCATTCAATCTCTGGTATATAAATTAAAGAGACCAAGAACAACACAACGCACACAACGCATCGTAACATAACAGAAGAGTACAGTAATTGCACTGTTCGCTTAATTACTAATTACAACAACAATAACATCACAAGTAGTGGCTTGCGATGCAATCGTCGAAATCGAGAATAACAGTGAATATATGCACTCATTCTTCTGGTCTCTGTTCGCTCGTTTCTCACAACACTTCTCTGTTTACTGTTTCACTGTTGTTTTCGCAGTTCAATTATAAATTCAAAGAGTGTTTCGAGAAATCGAGTGTGTGTTGCTTATTTGACGCCTTTTTTCAAACCGTCATTGTTTGCATTCAAAATACTGCACAATTGCGGTATGTGTGTGTTGCAAAGTTATTAACGGTGAAAAAAGTGACATCGATTGCGTGAGGACATCGACTGCTATGTTACCAGCGATTTGTTGCAAACAATTAACTATTTATGCTTTGTTCACAGCATTAAAAACGCATCTCGCGACGAATGCGTAATTCGCATAAATGAATGAATGAATGAATATATAAATGTACAATGTTTAATCGAATTACTGTTTTGCTAGGCAATGATTGCGAATGAAATGACCGCAAATCTGAGGCTGCGGTCAATTTGTTTGTTAACCGAGTAAACGAGCACAAAATGTGTCTTCTTCGATTTAAGTTTAAATCGCGTATTTCGTGAGCTGCAAATAAATGAAAGTCAAGTTTAATATTTTTTATTCTTCACGTACTAATAAATGGCTGCAAAATGATTGTGAAAAAAGTTCGACTGTCATCAAATTGCGTCTCACATAGTGTCGAGGGGTGAAAATTGTGCAAAACAGCATAGCGCACATTTTTATACACCAAAATTGTACATTGCTGCTTCACGTACATTGATGCTGTTGAATGATGCTGCTCATTCATCGATACCTGATCCCAAGTTTTCGCAGCGATAAGTGAAGATTAGCGTTGCTTTGCTCTTCTCTTCTTCGCTAAGCTTTTTACTTTGAAAATAACAAGCGAATCAAAATGGAAATGAAATGAAAAAGTAAAATGAAAATAAGAGAAACATTGACAAAAATAGTCTAAGTTTTCAAGTTTTTTTCATTTGAACATAACGATGTCAGCAGAAAATGTTTCGCTTTCAAATTTGCGTTGAGAGCGAAAAAAAGTTCATTTTTTGATGCATAATTTAAAATGCAGCAATGCAAGCATTTACACCTCTTTATTAACTCAATTTGCAGGTTTATATTTAATAAAATTTAGGCTTCTTTAAAATTACACCGAAAATAGTGTTTAATGAAGCGGTTAAAGTGCGTTCAAGTGGAACGTAACGAAGTTATTTTGAATCATATTGTTGGCAAACTTTTAATTGATTTCGATGTGCACTTTTAATGCTGAAGAGCACTGCAGATGAAGGAGCAAAGAAGAAGAAGATGATGAATTCAAGAAGAAGAAAGAGGGAATAAAAAATGATGAAGACACATTTTGCAGCGATTTGAGAAGAAGCGTTTTTACATTGCATGATATAAACGATCGTTGAGATCGGTTGACGGCTAATATCGATCAGCATACTAAGTTCAATGCGTGTATGTGTGTGTGTCTATGTGCTGCGCTTCAAATTTGACAATTAACTATTGACGTTTTCGGCAAACATTTTTCAAAATTTGTTTGACGCACC
>NCKV01000745.1:0-14094 GCA_003675905.2 Leptotrombidium deliense
GAATAAGAATCGAATGGAATGGAATAGAATCGTTTCGTTTCACCTTTGAAAGCGTACAACATTTATGCAGTCTCGTACAGCCTTTGAAATATATCACAATATTTTATATATAGTATACGTATGATTTTTTGCTTTCATTTCTTATTTTTGTTGAGTTTCGCGAGCGAAGAGAAGAAGAGAGAAGAAAAGAAAAATGTAAAACAAAAGCTTTTTCGCCGTTCGACGAGCATTAAGCAGAAAGCTCAATATTCAATATGCAATGCATTTGGTATTCAGTATTCAACGAATGCCATCAGTTTACGCAATATTTCGCTATTCTCAATTCGCATTCAATACTTTTTGCTTATTTCTCTTCTTTTCTTCTTCTTTCATTCTTCTTATTCTTTCGCGTAAATAATAACCGTGAATGTAGCGAACTAATATTCGCAGTATTTCCAGTAAATAGTTGCCATATTTGTTTTCACAAATAATTGTATTTCTCTCGAAGCAAAGAAAAGTAAAATAAGTTTCATTTGCAAACTCAGCAACTCTTCATTGATTTGCATTTATCTAACACAAACATACACACACAACACACACACATAGACACACAAGCTTACAGAGAATGAGATGTGATGTGATGTCTGTGAAATCAAGTGTCGTGTCGCCTGGTATTCGCTTGTCGAATTAAATATCAGTGAACCCTTTCTTCGCCGACTAAAGATTAATCGTCGTTCAGCTTGTTATGAAAGCAGATGTTATTTGTCCGTCACAAGATTCACGAGATTCGATGTCAAACCAGCGATCATTTTTCACAAACCTTTTAAACATAATTACGCCATGTTTTTAGCTTCTTTATTTTATTTCTTTTTTTTTTATTATTTTAAATATCAAACTTCCACATTTCAAAAATAAAACACAAAATTTACAATTCAAAAGTTTAAGAATAGAAAAGTTTTTAAAGAAAAACAATAATACTTAAACAACGGTAATCGATTCGATTGAATGAGATACGTTTGAACGAGTCATTCAAGCGAATAATTCCTTTTCCATTGATTTTTAATTAATGTTTGGAAATCGATTCTCGGCAAAATTAATTGCTTTGTGCTCAAGTCGTTTTTAAGCATTACTCTTCGCGAAAAAGTGAAACTTTTCAAATACGTGACATCAAGCGACGCATCAGACAATAGAAAATTGATTCAAATCGTTTTCTTATCCGAAACGCATTTGATTAATTTATTTATTAGTAGTTAAAGATTTATTTCTCGTCAAATAACTCACTCTTTAATCCGCTGAAATTAGCTTTTCTTTAAAGTAAAGTTAAAAGTAAAGAGAAATGAGAGCGTAATTCAATTTATCATTTATCGTTTGTGTTGCAACGCACAAGACGTGTAAAAATAGTGCTTAAAACGCATTTTTCGATGAGTTTTCGGTGCGAAGAAACGATGAAGATGAAGAAGAAGAAAATTCGAAAATCAAAAGATGCCTGAGATTGGCTGTGAAACGGAAGAAAAAGTCATCATTTTCTTCGCCGAATAAAAGCAAAGCAAAGCGAATCGTGAAAAGTGTTCAACACAAACCGTGAATACAAGAAACTAACAACGAATCATTTTTGTTTAGTTTACACATTTTTACTTAGATAAATTTTCATTTGAAAAATGGTTTCGCAAACACTGCTTTCACCGTTGCTTTTTTTAATCGAAATTTGAATTTCGAATAATTTAATAAGAAATGTGAATATTGAATTAAAAATGAATAAATAAGAATAAATAAAAATAAATAAGGAATACAACAATTTTTCAAATGCGACTTATGTAAAGAATTGTGTCTTGTGACATTATGACTTGAAAACATATATTTCATGATTATTTACTGTAATATTACTGTAATAAAATACAATGTATGTTTATTATTCACATTGTGTTCAAAAAAATGTCTAAAATAAACACAAAAAAGTTCTAAAAGTTCACATTTATTCGAAATGAGATAAAAACGACGACTTTTACGCTTCATTTTCGATCGCAATGCAAGCGAATTGAATTGATTGCACACATGAATTACGTCACTGATACCTTGACCAGTGGTCAAGTTGGCTATAAATGGCAACAATGAAAACAAAACACACATACAAATACACACACTCTGCACAATCGGCAAATTCATTTGCGGCCACATTTTATGCTCGCAAAAGGCGTAATTGTGTTGATTGCGGACTTCAAATGAACTTGCAAAAGTTTATTTGTGTTCAACGAACGAAGTGTTCGCCAAATGAAATAAGGTAATATAAAAACAAACTTTCCTTTTCTGTTTCTATTTTACTTTTCTCGCAAAACTCGCACAGAATACAGAAATGAGAAAACAGGCACTAAATGCTTTGCCCATGGTTACAATTCATTCAATTACGGAGGCTACGTAAGTCTGCGGACTTTCTATACACTCACAAATTTGTCATTCAATCACTCTTTCATTCATTTGCTCATTTGATGAACAAAAGCGTGTATTTCAAAATTCACGAAACGTGTGCAACTTGCAACTATCATGTTGTAGTAGCACACTTTTCGACGTTAATTCAAGAAAAAATCACATCTTCGAAGACAAGAGAGCACTTCCTTCATTGTTACTTACATTTACGAGTGAACGTTAAATTTACACGCTCTTCGAGCAAACAACATGCACGTCAGTCATGTGTCACACAATTTGAAAGATGAAATAATTTTCATCGCAATTTTTCATCAAAAAAAGCTTCAAAAGTTTCGAAAATCTTTTCTAAAAATAGACAGCACAGTTATAACATTATATATAACAGTGATTAGTGTATTTCGAAACTAGAGATTAAAATGTTTGATAAAAGTGATTAGTTGAAGTTTGTTGCAAAAAAAATTTGTTTTTTTGCTATTTCATTAAAATTAATAAGACAAACATTTCATAAAATTGTTTATGAAATTGTAAATAAGCTTAATCTGTGCAATAATGTTGTGCATTTTCGTACTTCTTCAATTCCCAAGTGTGTATCTCAAAATTCAAAAATTGTCATATTTTCAAACGTTTTCCTTGTAAATATGTAATTTATTGTAAGTTATTCGAGGTAAGCGAATTTTCAGTTAATGTTTAAAAGCAAAAAATTGTTTAAAGAATAAGAATAAAATTTGTGAAGAGCAAAATTTGTGATTCAAGCAAATAATGCACCGTAAGTCGATTGTTCTAGTAAATTGAGTGTGAATTTCAAACGACACGAGAAAAGTTTTCTCGCAGACGAATAAAGAATAAGAATATGTGTAGTGTGTGAAAGTCTGTGTAAAAATTTAATAAATTGCGACTAGCGAATAAAGAAGCGTTTTTGAAAAGAAATGCGAACAAGTAAAAAGATGAGAAAAAGGAAGCAAAAAGTTTCCTCTCTTTTAAAAAGCATCGTCGAGCTTAAAATATTAGAACTTTTTTCGCGACTAGCAATACATATTTTTCTTATTCTAAAGTAATATTAAATGCTATAAGAAACTTTCCTTTATGACTTGCTTTTCAGTGATTAAATTTATCGGCTCACAAAATGCGATCCATTAATGATTTGCATTCACTTTACTCATGTTTTATGAAAATCAAATCATTATTAATATTATTATTATTGTTACTGCTTTTGTTTTACTAATTATTTGCTGCTTTGCATTTGAAGATTATGCAAATTCTGATTTAAATGCCGAATGAACGGATTTTGGTATATTTGGAAAAGAAGCGATAAATTTTGAAATGCGAATTGGGATGAAAATCGATGAAATTGAGTTTTGCGTTGAAATCACTGTTGCAAAAAGTGATCACTGATCACAAACTGAGCAACAATCTTCGCTGTTTGCAAAATGCATTACATATTCTTTTCTGTTTGCAAGCATGAAAAGTGAACAAGAATTCAATTTAAAAAGCGTTTTTTTCACTCGTGGAAAATGTATTTCATATGTATTTTTGATACTTTCGAGTTACACAGACAACGCTTGTTGGACGTAAAGTATTGAAATCGTATTTTGATTTCCGATTTTCAACTGAAATTATTTATCATAAAAAAATAATATTCAAAAGTTGCATAACATAACGTAACATATCTAAACACTTGTATAACGTATTCTGATATATTTCACTATTTTTGTATTTCGATGTTTCGATAAAATTTTGAACGTTAGACTGAAATTCAGAAAATTTTGCAACAAAAAGCATATCCATTATGATTTGAAATTCAATATTCAAAACCTGAAAATGTTGCTGCAAAAAATTGAGCCAAGTTTCACTTTTCACCATAAAAGCTTCTAAAACGATGTGTTCGTCTTAAAACATCATTTTGAACGCATTCTTTATTCAAATTCAACTCGCATGAATTTCAGTGCCGCAAAAATTTTTACTCGAAACAAGATTCACAGCGAAAGGATTGAAATGGATTATTATTGCAAAATAAATCTTTATTTCGAATTTCGAATTCGACTGCAAAATTTATTCCAAAATTGACATTTCTCGACGGAAATGAATTCAATGAAATTGCATTCTGAATTGAAGTTGAATTACTGTGTAATTTATTAACTTTCAGAGGTCACTTGAATATATTTAAATGTAATTAAAGAATAAATAAATGTCTTACTTTGTGTTTGATTCAAACGAGTGTAAAGGATTAAAGAAGGATGCAACTATACTCATACCAATTTATTCTGAATTGAAATTGAATTATGCAGTAATTTATTTATTAACAACCAGAATATTTCATATTCACAAGTCAATGGTGAATGAGTTTGTTGAACGGTCACTCACGGTCACTCTTTGAAAATGGACACTCACTTTTTGTGAAAATAACTCCCTGTTCAACCACAGTCTCTCACAGTCACTGTTTAAAACACTAATAAAAAACATCAATCAATCAGTTTCGCTTACGCACTATTAGAGGTGTCAATAATAATAATAATAATAATCAATTAGATTGCCGCACGTTCAATCACGGTCACTATTAAAAATATCACTGACTTGCTACAACTCACCACTAGTGAGTTAACCCAAATTCGAGCACAGTCTCTCATACTCACTGTCACTGAAAAGTGAGTCACTACTATTCATTCTCTGTCTAAAATCATGTTCACTGTTTACATCAATATGCCAGAGGTCAGTGTGAATAAACATCGGATTAAACTAGAAATTCGTATCAATGTTTTCGTTTGTGATTAAAAAGAGTGCAAGTTACAACAAACAATTTAAGAACCCAATTTAAAATAACATCATCATAATCGTTATAACAGACATGACATTATAAGTGTAAAAGTTGTGAAAACTTTTTCTTCCATTTCAGATATGAGAATCGAGAAGTTGAACCACTGTTCTTTAATATAATACTTGAAACGAAATGATTGCGATAAAGAATTGTTGAAAAGTTTCTTTAAGAGTTTTAGTGCAAAGAAAGTGAAGTACAAGTACAATACGAAGAGGTAGTATAAACACGGATAGGAAAAGTAAACACGATAGAAATAGCGATGTGTGTGTGTGTGTGTGTGAGACTCTTCACAGAGAACCATTTAATGTTTTAAAGAAAGTAATTTCAGCGAAAGTAAAGGTTAGCAAAACTTTTAAAGCTTATTTCTTGTTTCTCAACTTTGAAACAAACATTAAATAAGAAATCACGTATCATGTTCAATATAAATTTATTCGCCTTTGAATCGTTTCACATTTCGTTTCATTTTTAAAGCGTTTATTGAAGCTGAATTGTAATTCACTGGAAATGTAATTATCGAAAGTTTTTTCTCTTTAATTAACGAAATTATTTTCGACGCAAAAAGTGTAAATATTTGATGCAATTAAGCTCTATATATCGAATAGCACAACATCGATAATTATAGTCACGTTTTTATGCGAAAAGCTACTTTTAATCCCAAAACATGTTTATTAAACAAGGACAACAAAAAAGTTCTTAATTAAGTTATTGCAGACAAGATTAAGTGATTAAAGACAAAAGCATTCATTTGGAAATTGAATGAATGAAAGATTGAAGTTTGAGGATATAAAATGTATTCATATTTGAAACAAAATTTTTAATGAAATAATTTTTTCTCAACATGTTTTCATAATGGACTTAAACTTATATTTTCAGTCAAAATTTATATTTAGATAAAAAGCGTATTAAAAAACAATGTTAATGACTTGAATGCAGATAAGTGTTATAGTCATATTTAAGTATAAACTCATCTTTGTGTTTGCATTAAAAAAGATAATTTTCTCATTTCGCGATGTATAAAATATTATGCAAAAATATTAATTGAATGAAGATTTATTTTTATTTGATTACATTTTTATTGAGAACTCGATTAAAAAAGTTACTTTTCGCGAATAGTTTTTGATTTGTTTTTACAACTTAAATATGCAACGAATATACTAGCATACTAAATAAGAGCATAAGTAGTTATCGCATTATGAAATTTAATTAACTTTCTCGAATCGAAATCATTTTTTAAACATGAAATGTTTAATTAAAGTTCACCAAAAATGTATGCATTTCAACTTAAATTTCGTTGAATATTAAATAAACTTTTCTTAAACTTTCACTTTTCGTGAGTTTAATTTATTATTTAAATTAATTTTTAGTCGACAATATATTTCACTCCTTTTTTCATTTATTCATGTTACATTTAAAGGAAAATCAGTAAGGTTAACATCTCTTGTCAGGTAATTTAAAAATAAATTGTGAAAGTGCCGTAATTTGACTACAAAACTGTACACTCGTCAAAATTTATTCTTTCATCTCACAAATTGACTTAAAGTATAAAATTATCAAAATAATGAATGATATTTTAATTTATTCATTATTTCAATGAATTTTAAATCATTTTTAAAAATATTTTTTGATTGCAAATTACAAAGTTTCACAAATTCACTGTTTCTCAATAAAAACAAAATTTTTTATAATTTGTAAAGAATATCACTGAAAACTTATTTCCTCAAAAGAAACTTGAGCAAAAATTGATGAAATGCATGTTATCGAAAAATGACAAAAAGCGGTTCTCTGAACGGACATCAATTCAACTAATCCATTTGTAGTTCTATTTTCATCATCTTTTATTGAATCGAACAATTTTGCAATATTCTCATTGTAAGTGCAATTGCAATTGCAATTTCATTGCAATTCTTTCGCACAAAAAACTACTAAGTATACTTGTAAATATGAGATGTTTCTTTTTCTATTTTCAGCATATTTCGCTTTTCCTTTTGTTTATTCACCTTTTCTTGTTTTTCCAACGAAATCTGTAAACAACTGAATTATCGAATGGATGTACAATAGTTTCGAAATTGGATACTTTACTTGAAAAGTAAAGTAATGACGAGGTTTCAATAGTGTCATGTTTCACAAAACGCATTTCATGTTCTGCGTTACTCAGCAAATGAAGTAACTTGAGTTAAGTAATAAAATCGTGATCTCAAATTTTTTCTTAAATTTCGAAATTAGACCGCAATTAAAAATGAACGAAGCAAAGCATCGATGATTTGATAATTTTTCGAAGCATATGAAAATAGTATGAAGAAATAGTACTTGGAATTGTACGAAATATAATTGAAGTTGAATCGCTGTGAAATTGAATTTATATGCATTTTGAAAGTAAATGCATCACTGATGTACAGTGTATTCGACAATTGCGAAAATATTGAATGCAGCCTCAGTTCGTGAAGTTGTCATGGAAAATCAATGGTGAATTTCATCTGCAAAAGTAGCGAATTTTCGAATTTAATTTTTTCTTGCTTTGCTTTGATAAAATTGATAACCGATAAATTTTAAACATAAACATTTTAGTGAAACAAATATTTGTTTGTTTTCAATGTTTGATGCATAAGTAACAAACAATCACTGATTGTAATTTTTTAAGATTATTTTATGCAAGAATGTGTCTTTTGGAATAATTATTATTTCCAACACTGTTTGATTATGAATAAATTGAGCACATTGCAGATGTTTATAACATTATTTATGTAAATGATGTATCATTTTATATGCTGTCATTTTTGCAAACAAATAAAATTTGTTTCAAAAATTTACCGATTTCAACTAAATCGAAATTTTGTTTCAAAAATTTTTATATTTCAAATGAAAAATGAATCTCATGAATGACATTCGCTTTATAACGTTTTGCTCAATATTTATCTTTTTTGTATATTTTGTAAGGATTTATATTTAGCTAAAAATAATAAAACACAGATTTCGAATTAATGTTATTTAGCATTTTGAATATGATTTCGATTTACTCAATATTTATTCGTATATTTCGATGCAATTTAAGGAATGAAAATTTAGAAAAATTATAAAATAATGCGTTTTACGATTCAATTATTTCGAACTTTAAATATTTGTTCAAAAATTAATAACGTAATTAAAAGTTGCTCTTGTTCAATAATTCATTATTTTAATTGAATTTTTGGCGAGTTTTATTTCTAATCAATCGTAATTCGCTTTAGTTTTTGGAGTTTGAACTTCAATGCATGAATTCAGCTGTAAAATTGGATAATTTAGCGGTCCTTTGCTTTGAACTCTATTCAGTGTTAATTATTCGACGATAACATTTGAGTTCAAAGAATAAATTAATTATATGTCAACCGAGCGAATTTTAGCTTTAATCCGCATGCAATCGATTAATGAAGTTTTTGTGGTTTAAACTAAAGTTGAATAAAAGTTGTCGAAGAAATTAATTTTCATTATATTTACAGAGTATGCAAATAAGTGCGATAATCAGTGAAATTACAATTGATTACAGTTACAAATGATAACTATCAAAATACAACAGGGAAACCTCTTGATTAGGACCTCCTCAATAAATGACACCTCTCCACAACGGACAACGTGCTCTCGATTTAATTACACAGAATTTTACCTCAAAAAAGGGACACTCTCAGCTGGGGACATGGACAACATTATTAGCACCTCTTAACGAGTTTTTGATTGTAGAAACTGCACTTTATGATTGTAACATGAATTGAACACATCTAAAACAAAAGATACTTTAAAGTGAAATCAAACCACGTTCGCTGTCGACAGTTACTGAAATTCAAATTTTGTTGACTCGGCACTAGCAAAATGCAATCATCATCTAACTAGGATGTGACACTACGTTTTGTAGAGTCAGTGGAGTGAATATATTGTGCAGAAACTCTCTCCTGATTACTTACTGCTGTAGTAGCAATCTGAAAGTATCAATAATACTGAAAACTTGTAAAACTTTCACTCATTGGCATGCAAAGCCTGAAACACTTCGGAACCAAGAATGCCAATGCTTCTTCCTAAAACAGGTGCGATTGGGACACGACCATACCAACACTGCATGTCGACGTCCGTGAAAATTAAAACGTGTTCAATTTAAAATGTAAAATTAATTTAAGAATTTAAGAAGAAACATGAGTGTGACTAAACTTGTTCTCCATTGAATCTCTGTACAATATTTGCAGTGAATGTTACAATGAAATTGCATAATTTTCTCAGTTTTTATTGTTTTGTGTGCATGTTTCGAAATTATTTTATTTTAAAATCGATTATTAGAATAAATATTTCTAAGTTGAAACTTACTAAGTTAAAGCTAAGTTCTATTTTTTAAGTTGAAACTATATTATTGTTGCTTGTTCTTGTTTACATCATGCATGTATTGAACAGATTAGTATTCATCCACAATACATGTAGTTTTAAACGTGGATTAAAATAATGATGCTTTGTTTTCAACTTTTAATACTTTTTTCGTTGTTTTTCTCTTATTTTTGTTTCACTGCTGTTACGCCTTTGATACATACAGTCATTAAATATCCTGAGGCAGTTTCATGTTAATTTCGCTGAATAATTTATATTGTAATATTAACTGTTTGAAAACAAGCCGACTGTGTACAAAACTTTTTTGTGATACATTGTATACAATTCTAGCACAATTCTATTGTAGCTGCAAGTGTTGAAATTTGAATTCAAATTTTTACATGTATGCAGTGTTTGAAAGTAGAATACAGTTTAGATCAAAAAATTGTTTTAAGTCGGATCAATTTTAACTTTTGCCTCAATGGGAAAAGTGATACGAATTTGCGCAATTTTAAGATCACAACTGTTCACTGCTTCGAGTTTATGTCAAAAGTCTCTTGACGATCACATGAAGTTATTGAAATAGACAAAATGACAAGATGTGTAGCGAAATAACATTGAATGCATTCTTCGATCATCTTCGATGACAACGAAGTGATATAAAAAATGTATTTTTAAGAAACAGTATTCTTGTAAGTTGGAAACAGTGAAAACAGTGGTGAACTGAAAAAGTAACCAAGAAATCGCATTATATTTGTTCCCAATGCTTTATTGAATTCGATTCACTTTTTTCTTCGAAGAAATAAGATTTGAGCGAAGAAAAGAAAGCACATAATATACTCTATCAGTTATATATTCATTGTCTGTATAACTTTTTTGTAGAGCACATAAATTCCATAGGAAGACCATTACACACATTTAGCAACGAAAAGTACTCCGCTATAAAAATGTTTTTTTCTTTTTTTAGCTGTAATCAGTTACTGTAACGGAAATTGCAAAGCCAAGAATTTTCATTTTTATGCTTCACTATTTACATTACAGTTTTAGACATTAAATGTGCAACACTCTTCGCATTGAAGCTAACGCTATAATTGATAGAAATTTTCACATTTTGGTGTCCTAAGGTGTATATACAAATGGAAATGTGCACTTTTAGTTCACCAATTATTTTATGTACATGTACCTTTCAGTTTACCTTTATTATACATACGTGCAATGTTTGCAATACTTGCTTGCATTTACTTAAATAATTGAATATTATTGAAACTCTTCTTTGCAAATGTTTTTTAGCTAAGTAAACAAAGCGAAAGACAACGAGTGCACCTTTAATAAATAATTTAAAAAACTAATTTTATTTATTGAATTGAATTGAAATGCATTGCAGATACTTTAGAAAGAGGAAATAAAATAAAATTATTAAAATGTAACTCAATACGTAAACACTGAGAAAACGTTTTGTTTACTCGATGCATTCGCAGCGGAAAGTAAAGTGAAAAGTATTTTCAATTTTGTGTATCCTTTTTCGGCTTAAATTACAAAATTTTTGCTTTTCTAAAGTTTATTGCAAATATTTACACTTTACTTGTACTTTGATATTTTAGGATTCTTTAAAAAAGTAATTCAAAGTTCGGCAGCGCATTAAATTAGGTTCAAAAAATTGCAACGGCGACTTTATTATTGCAACACTTTCGTTTATTGCGAATAAGATGCTGTAATCACTATAATTTTATTAATAAAGAAATAAGTTGAAGTGAGCTTAGTAATAAGTATACATTCAAGTCTACTCTTAGAACTTATTAGAAGCACTCAAAATTGGTGTTCGATTTCAAAAATAAGCCACTTTCACATTTCTGCAATATTTACACTTGGAAAACGATAAGAACACTTTAATTTTGCCATTTCAGCGAGATGCATTTTTTCTTATTTTATTCTTATTTCTCTTCATTTCAAATATACTTCACAAGTTTCCATTTTGACACAACCTTTTTACTTTTTTGTTATAAAGAATAATTATAACACATAAACATATTGCTCAAAAAATGAGGTTGAATTTGATATTTGACAAATTCATGAAATCTGATAATTTTGATGTATTCATTTTTATTATTTCATTCGTCTGACTAATATGTAAATAAATACATAATATGGCGAATTTATTAATTAATCAATTTACTTGCATATTTGTTATTAATTATAAATATGTTCTTATTGAATATTATTTGTTTTTAATCAAAACGTTATGAATTGTTAATCATTAAAAATGAAAAATAATAAGAATAAATAATATATCTCGTTACTTTTAATCAACAAAATACGAGTAAGATAAAATATTATAAGTTTTATTTCTTCTTTTACTGCCATTCTGAACATGTAATTGAATTAAATTTCTTCTTTTCTTCGCTGTTAAGACACATTTAAAAAATTGCGACAAATTTTTCATTGCAAACATGAAAGCAAAAAAACAAAAAATGAGTTGAAATGATAACAGTGATCAGTGATGATGTGTGTAACATACTAAACATTCTCAAAAAATATGATTATACATAACCTTAGTTATGTTGCATAAGCAACACACATTTTTGGATATAAAAATATTAAACTTTATTTTCTTAATATTCTTACTTAATATTATTCATTCAAATGCAATATTTCTTGGCTAGTTTGCAAGTGCACGAAAAAGTTTAGATCACTTTTTGCATCGTATAATTTATGTGCACGCAAATCTTGTGAATTGAAATGTATTTTTAAAAACATGCAATAAAAGTATGAAATATTGTACACACAAACAGCGTAAGTAACAAAAATAAAATGTGTAACAAACTAACGTCGATGCTTAAGATGAAAAAGCTGTTTGCAACGTTGTGTGTACAATGCGAAATGTTTGCAAAATAAAATAAAAAAAAACTTGTATGGATTATAGTTTTTAATGTACGTCATATTTATGTATATTTTTAACGTCTAAAGTGTAGTTTGCGTGAAACTCGACAATAAATGCAGTGAAATGGAAAAGAGGAATGAGAGTAAGAATAAATATGAAAATATGAATTAAAGTTTGCAATGTCTTTATTCGCTTTTATTATTTTTAACGATTTTCGTTAACTTTTTTATTGACATAATTTTTGAAATGAGTTAGCTGAAAGCACATAAAGCATATATATAACTGTATACTGTATTTGAAACAACAATTTATTCGAATGCAATGTAATTATGGAATTGTGTGTGTCTTATGTTGTATGTTGTGTTTTGATGTAAAGCATGTACAACAGTTAACAGTGAAGAGCTAAAATTAAGAACATCGCTGCGAAGGCATTCACCGAGTCATTCTTTCTTGCTCACTTTTATGATGTGATGTGCACGTTAACGGTTCATAAGAATCGTTATCCACTTTCCATCCAGAAATGCGAACTAATTCGGATTATTGTTTGCTGCCTTTTCTGTAACACTGTTGTTGTTGTTGTCATTTGGAAACACGAAGAAACAAAAGTATAAATTGACGTTTCACTTCGCAAACAATAATCAATAATTCACAAGTGAAACCGTTTTCAGTATTCCTTATTCGGTTTTCATTATTCTCAATTCGAATAACACGTAAAGTGAATGAACATCTTTAGTGATTTATGTATAATTTATTGGCATCCATCACAATTACCATTTTCGCGATTCCAAATTCCTTATTTCTTATTTGTTATTGTTATTGTAACATTTGAAACAAAAGAAGTTATTTTCAAATTGTTATCGACGTGTGATTGCAAGTAACGCTGAATTTTTGTGTTTTGTTTTCTCGTGTTTATGTAAGTGCAATTGAAACATAATGCGATCACATTTAGAGGCACTTATATTATTACTGTCTGATATTTCGAATCAAGATGATTGCAGATGAGTCTGTTTATAGTGATTCGTATTGTACAGATTCGATCGGAAAAACACTTCAATTGAGATGACGATCAAATTTGAGCAGTTTTTTGGACGAATCTGTACTTGTACATTCGTCCATACGAACGTCTGTCTGTATAGTCACATTTAGCGCAGTTTGTCACTGTTGATCGACATGAGCCGTTCGTTACACAACTGAAGCGAGTAATTATATTATTGCGTTAATTACTGCGAATTTGGATAATAGACAGCAGCCAAATGGCGCAACATTAATCAATTTGATTAATTTCATTCATTTTAAATGTAATTCTTATTTTTGCGAAACTATTCGTTTTGCAAACATTTATTTATTTCGCAACAAAAGTTGACTTCAAATAATTCGTTGTCTTTACATTACTTAGTCTCATTTGCTTCATATTTTTTATTGCCTGCAGTGCTATTTGATGTACTGCTAATACTGCGTAACTATAAATAACATGTTCAATGGGATCATACATATCACAGCATTTATTGCGTTTCAGTAAATAATAATGTAATCTAATAATTGTGTTTATAATTAATCCAATAAATGAAAAAAACTTATTTTCCTTTTCAGTGAACAAAACTTCAATTAAATAACTTTTAGAATATTTTAGGCTTACTTTTGATGACGATATCTCATACAATTTTTCGTTAGAAAAAATTGATGA
>NCKV01000746.1:0-14091 GCA_003675905.2 Leptotrombidium deliense
TTCAAATATTTTTCACAAAACTAATATTTTAAACTAGTTTCCACAAAATCAGGAGCAATATTATTTTGCTGCCGTTGTTGTAAAACCGTTAAACACAAGCTTGACAACTCAATATTTCATTATTTTATCAGAACCAGAATTCGTAATGAGACTCACAAAATGTTCATAAATTTTAAAAAAGCGAACCCTCTTCAGAAACATAATATTACAAAAATAACAAAAACGAAACACTATCAATAAGGTATAAACAAGAAAATTGTGCCACAAGTTTTACAGTGGAAATTCATTTAAAAATTCACTTATTTTAAGTACCACTTCCTCGTAGCAACATAATACACGTTATTAATGATAACTTTAAGGAGCGTTTTTCATTTGATAAATTTGTTAAAAGTATGTTTTTATATTTTGCACTCGTTTCAGTTGAAAGCTTCTTCATTTAGAGATTTATAAATTAATACAAAGGCATGGCAGATACATATTTTAATAGTACATGCTTGAAGACGATTGAAAAGGGTTATTCATTCACGACCACTCACGTTAACTAAACACAGTTCTTACGACTAACGACTGCAAACTGCACAACACGATATAGTGTGTTGTGTCGTGTATTTCAACAATTTTGTTTAAAACAGCTGCTCTCATTTTGTTTATGAATAACAGGTGACTCGAATGTTACGAGTCTATTGCAAACACACAACAAACGTACTGTAAATCGCTTTGTCTGTTCCATTCTAATACTGAATAAATGACGAATAATCTGTATTCTGTATGCATAATTGCACAATCTGTTGCCTACTCTTTATAGTTGAAGTAAAAATTTGTAATGTAAACGTTGGCAATGTATAGTGGTGAAAGTCGATGGAACACTGTAACAATAAACTTGGACACCTCTGAAAATTTGTTTATTACTTTTACTCTTTCAGAAATCACTTTGTTAAATCTGGTAGAATTAGCTGATTTATTAAAATTACACAATATTGTCACTTGAAGTCAGTGCAACAACTGATATCGATTTTTGTTAGACAATGCAAATATCGGAGTCAAGATTTGAAGTTGTTGTAGAGTTCAAAATAAATGCGAATGCACAAAAGCTCGATTCTTCACGTAAAATGAACAATACACATTTTATGTTAAGGAAAGGATAAGGTAAAATATGCTACATAAAGTACCACACTTTTCAACTGAATTGATAGAATATATAGTTGTATCTCAAATAACCGTTCAGATTTGATAATCTCAGTGCAATGGCTATGGCTGTTTATGAAAACATAAAACTATTATTATGAATGCGACTGTATACTATGGATGGTAAAATTCGTGTTTCAGGCTGAAGGATTTTCATTTAAAGGGAATTAACTATGACCATAAAATGATGAATAACAATTTTTGAGATATTCGACAACTTTATATTCTAATATAAAAAAATTAAAGAAATGCAATATATTTTTAAGTTATGAATGTGAAATGAACATTATTTCTAAATCAAATAATTTGACTGAATTTCTTTTTAAATGTTACTGTACTTCTCCTCATGTTGTTATAACGATGGTAACGCTAGAAGCTAGAACGCCAGAAGGAGATTCGCATAAGTCAAATATATTTTGATATTAATGTAGAACAATTTGGCTGTGTACATTTCGATATTGTTCGACAATGAGTGACATGTTCAAATTTAATTATGTTCAAACGCACATATTGTACTTCAAATGTATTAAATATTTTAGTTTTAATGAATGTACACGTTACAAGCAATAAATTGCAGTTTTGCAGCATTCAAAAAAGATTACGTCTAATGCAGCTCAAGATTTCGAAATTATTGCAAATTAATTTGCACTTATTCTTACGTTCACTCAACCGGACCGTTAAAATAATGTTTTAAAACACATCTTCATTTGATCACAGTAACCACAACGAATAATTGGAAGAAATATAATTCATTTTAATGACTGCAATCGTTCAAGTTGCATACAAACATAATATAGAGAAGTTGAAGTGAACGAATTAAAGTGCATACGTGGAAAGAAGAGAAATTGAGTGCAAGAAAAGTATTTAATATAACGAATGACTTACTGTTGGATCGTGTACTTTCGGTCCTTTCGTTTTTCGAAGAGCTCGCAGTGCTCGCAAAACGCGATTTTTCTTGTTTCGGAGGCATTTGCAAATGATATGCAAGTAACGCAACACTGACAACTAGACGACCTTTTTTGTTGTGAGTTGCAAGAATTAGTGATCGCAGAAAGATGGAGAGTTGAAAATTGTTACGGACAACAGCGAACACTCAACAGGCTCTGCGAACAAGCAATGCATCTGCGAAAGCAACACAATTTTCTTGAGCTCAACACCAGTGCTGCTTTCGTTGAACACTGTTCTCTGCTTTTAATAAATACAAGTAAAATCGATTCAAATGCAGTCTCTCGCAGCAAACAATTGTTGCTTTATTGAATTGTTGCTCTCGTTTTAAACGCTGTCATTCGACTCATTGCGGAAAATGATTCGCGAGTTGCAAACGTCTTTCTTGTTTTATTAATTAAATAACAGTTCACGAAAATGAAAAGCACTCAATTTGTTTCACTGTTAACTTACTTTTACGAGAACAGAAGGAAGAGAAGCTTTTCGACTTCTCTTTTATACGAAACACACACTAAATGCGCAACTCAATGCAATCAAACACATTCGTAACTCAAGTAACGCTTCACTTATGAATGCATTTTTCATTGTTTCATGAAACTCTTCGCCAGACAAATGTCTTCATTATCAAATGCATGCTTTGTTTGTTCTCTGCAAATTTACAAGAAAAAACAACGAATCGTTACAGTTGCAACAAATTCAATGAATTTGGTGACATACATTAACAGTTTGTTTGTGAAAACAAAACTGCGGTTTACTTTCAGTTTTCATCATTTCTGTTGCTCGTCGAAACATTGGCGACGCTTCCACGAACTATGCAACGAAATATGGATCTTCGTCCAACCATACTTTCCATCGATTTTTCTTTACACTCGATTTCAAAACGATGCACTCTTTTCGAAACACTCCACAAAAAGGATGAACAATGAACTCAAGCTGACATTTATTTCGTGAAGTATTTAAGCTAAACTTATTGCGTCATTTTAGAGAGGTATCTTTCATTTCAAATACAACGTATTTAATGCAAGTAAAACAAAGCACTCAAATTTTACTTGAAAAATAAACAAATAAAGTGGAAGAAAAATTGTGATACGTTGCACAAAAACTGAATAACCCATTCGTTTATTGCAGTTGAGAACTGAGCGTTGAGAAACTGAAAAATTTACGAACAATAATTAATGTCAAAATTAACTTAGTTTACGATTGAACATTTTAATGCTGTTGCTATAAAGGAATCACAGTGAGAATGAACAAAGCTGATTTTAATACAATTACGCGCTTCAAAATTTCGAAGTGAATGTAAACGTAATTAGATTTATGAAAGTGCGTTCAAAGCAATTATTTCATACAACCGCAGAACATTCGCTCAGCTTTGCGAACAAAATTCATTCCTTTGAATACTTTCCAACTCACATTTCACACACCTACATACCAACTGTAAACTTAATTAAGTGAATTTGAGCATTAAAAGTTTACTACAGTAACACATATATAAAGTGTTACTACAAATTTAACCTTTTGATTAATATTATTCAGCAACGACAATCATGCTACATTCATGTAAAACTTACAACTTGTTAGTGTCAAGATCATTCATAGCTTAATCACTCCTCTGTTGAAATTTCCTTCTTACATATTCTATTTTTGATAAGATTATTACTATTGAAAAAATATTTTTACAAGAATTCAGAATCATTATACCAAAAATTCAGGCAAATCAAAGGGTATTTGCTTTGTGAACATTTGTGTTGTTAAAAAACTATTACTTTGACAAAAAAATTATTCTTCATTTTTCTGCAACATTTTAAACATTTTTCATCATTTTTATAATAGTCCTTCTTGTTCGTCTTTTTAAATCCTTACATTCTCTTACATTCTAAACACCATTAAGAATACACAAGAAACAACCATTTCGAAATATGGTTGTTCACAAATGAGTGTTCTTTGTTCTCGTAATTTAAAAGAGTAAACAATGGCAGAATATATTGCATATATGTCGAATATTATATCGGAATTATATATGGGAATATTATATTTTGGCCGCGTCTATTTCGACATGAAAGTCTGTTCAATTAAAATGTTTGCACAGCAAATCAATGTAAAATTGATAACTTAAATATTAACCAAAAAATATTAGTTTCTTAAATAATAAACTTACTGAGCTGTGTGTGTATAATACGAAACAACGAATATAGTATGAAAAAAGATCGCAACTTTTGTTAACGGAGATAATTGCAAAAATTTTAGAAACTTTGCACATTGTTTGCAACTATCGACCATAATGTGAAATGTTCATATCAATCTATATTTTTTATACTAAATTTGAACAAACTTAATTACGACTCAATTTGGTGTAATTAGAGTGCATCAATTGCTGTACACACTGAACTTTTTATTACTGAATTACTGTTGTGTTCATTATCCGAGACAACAAAGGAAACAAACGTGAAAAGAAGAGAAATAAAATTGGATATTTGTTCAAGAGAATTACGATTGTTTGTTGAAACATTTCAGAAATTTCTCTCTTCTGACTAAAAGTTGAGTTTGCAAAAATTCAATTGTTTTCGTTCAACTCATCAACAATTTCAAAATTCAGTGTGTTTGTTTGCACTCAAATTTTACATTAAAATAATAAGATTACTGAAATCGTTGTTTTTTTTTGTTTTCACTTTAACATGCATAATAGTGTGAAATGCATGATGGAATCATAACGAAAAGAATTGCACTTGTTTATAAAGTGTAAAAATATTAAAGCCGCAAAATTTTTGAACAGCTTGCAATACACCGCTTTTTAGTCGATGTCGAATTCATGAATGATGTTAAAAAGTTATTTTCACAAATATTCTAATTAAAGTGGAGACAATCATCATCGCAGTAATAACTGTAATGTACAGAAAAAACAGCGAATGTGTTAATGCTGAGCGAATGTACGCATTTTCACTGATGCACAAAAATTGCACGACAATCAAATACGGTTGTGATCGAAAAGTTGTGTTTAATGCCGTTCAATTTTCATGAAATGATAAATGTTGGTTTCAGCCGTAATGTAAACCTTATAAAGGATTTTGCTGTTATTCTTTATCGGTTATGTTCGGTTCGGCAACACGAAAACCAATTACTATACTAATAAAATAATTGCAAAAATAGTTCACCGCGAACTGCTGTTAGATCTAAATTTTAACAAAATTTCTTCGCTTGTAATAACGTGTAGGATAGAGGGAATTAAATCGACCATAAAATTGAGCATTAAAAATGTATTCACAACGAAATGTGGTTATTAATCGGCGAAATTTTTTAGATGAAAATCAGTTGAAGTTGCATAATTTTGTCATAAATAGCAAAGAGGCAATACCTCGCTATAACATCGACCTGGTAAACCTGGTAACATCGATTTAGAGCGACATATTATTACAGATGAAGTGACATGGCATTAGTGAATATTAAGATTTTGTTAGAGTCATGTCAATTTTTTGTTTGTTTAAGTAGTTAGAGACTAACAACGCTCCTCACAAAAAACGGAAATTGTACTTCTCCTCGCGAACTCATTGACGAGTAAAACGAAAGCAATTGAATTGTTGCAACAAAAACTTCTCGAAGACGAAATTTATTGGAATGTTTTCGCAAACAGTGGTTAATCAGCACTGTCAACAAATATACATCCAATTCGATTGCTGAGCTCACACGAATGTTTTCTGAAACATAAGTGCAATCGGTATCCTTGAAACAATCTCAACTTTGCTGATGTTAACACACGAGTGTTGATGAAGCTGTTGAGTTACGTTATTAGATTGTATGATCATTGCTTACTTTCTTAATGATGACATATTTTTAATTTACTTATTTGAGACGAAGAGTGAATGGAGAGATTACTCTGTTTGTTGCTTGTAATGTAACGAATAAAATGACATATCGTGAGTGCACCTGAACATATGATTGTAATAACATTTCGTTGTATTCGAGTAAGTACGCTAAATTAAATCGATGTTAACTGGAGTAAGCTGCATCATTGTGTGAAACAAAGTATTCGAGTAAACAAAAATAAGTACAAAAGAAGAGATGAAAGCTTTTTATTGAAAAATGAACCATTTTTGTGAATCACATTTACGGCTGAATTAGAAAAAGGAAAGCGATGTTTTCGCAGCATTTGTTGCAAATGAAAATCAATAATTTTGTTTTCCTGAAAACATTTGTTTAATGTGAAACTCACTTGTGAAACACAATCTCGGCTCACTTATTTTGCAATTTTTGCAACTGTTCAATAAAAATGTTCGTTGATTCGCTCGCTGAATGCAATGCTGTATTGTATGTTTATATTGTAAACATTGTAACAAAACACGAAATAATTGCATTCCATTTGTATTTGAACTAATAGCGAATAACTTGTGCGAACTTTGCGTTGATGAAATTTCACCAATAAAATACATTCTTCGTAAAGAATGTTGTAAATGTTCGATCAGCATCGTCATACCAATTCAGTTTTACTTCAGCATCACCATTTAGACATTGCTCAATTTTGCGTGCACACATTACATCTCTCAATTGTTAACACCTCTGCATCAGACATGCACTTTGACTGTTCGATTTAATCCAATTAAAGCTCAATGTAAAGTTATATAACATTGTAAACGAATCGAGATACACATCGTAATTCGACGTGAATACATGTTAACATGTTTCAGTTGTAATCGAAGTTATTTTTAATTACTATCCATTAGCTTCACTGGGATAAGTGATTCAGATGCGCATAACTTTGTGATCGCAACGCAACAAATACGATCAAAATAATTTGATATAAAAATGTTTCTTTAAATGTCAGTTTAATTATTTGAACATAATTTATTTTTGAAATTTAATTCACTGACTATGAGAATGAAAGATGTTTGAAAGATTGAGTGATTGAAAACAATTGTCACAAATGACAAGTTAGCCTACAAGTTGCGCAAAATGAATAGCGGCAAGTGATATGGAAGTAAATTGAATGTAATTGTATAGCTGAATGTTGAATAAAGTTGTGCGAGCAAAGTGCACAGAAGTATGCAATGCGATTTGTTGATTGTGTGAGTGAAAAAACGAGAGGAGAAGAAAGGCAAAGGCGAATGTTCGACATGTGAGTGCGAGTAATGGACATGCGCGCCAAAAGCACACAATGGAATCGGTCTTTGAATGAATGTTTTGTGAAAATGAAAGTCCATTTATTCACGTCTTACGCGAAAAGACGTTTGTTTTCTTCGTTATTTTATTTATTTATGATAGCGAGCGTCGTTAGTTTAATCACTGGCTGTGAAGTTGAGCGCTGCTCACAAGAATACGCACAGTCGATTGAAGTGCGGAGACAATGTCAACAATCGCTACGAAAACACAATAAGTTGCAGAAAGGCTCCAAAGAAGTACAAGAAGAAGGCAGCAAAGAATACTGCGATTTGCTCAAAGCTTATAATCATTGCATGAGAGTATTGTCGAAGTCTTGTAGAGGAAATATTGAATATCACACTCTTTTAACTTTGGTTAAACGTTGGATTGCTGATAACAACTGCGTTGGCAGCAAAAGACCGAAAAATACAAGTATTTGTTCGACAAAATCTGCTTCAGTTACTACAAAAAGTCATTCGAGTAATTCGAATCAACATCGTATTGAAAATTGTCTTCGAGATGCATATAATTACACTTCTGATGTCGAGAAGTTTTCTTATTTAAAAAATCAACACAGAAGTAATATTCGAACGGGTTACTCGAGATCAGAACAAGAAACTGTTCCAAAAAATAATAGACGTCAAAAGTTAGTGAATGAGAGACATCCACGAAATACGTTTGATGAGTACGAATACGAGAGTGAAGACAATGGTACGTTATTGCTGCAAGTGCGTGTTTTGCTGAAAGCTTCTTTTTAGGTAATTTGTCACAATTAAGTGTTCTGAACGTTGGCGACGATTCCGAAGAAGACGGTGATACTGATGTTGATTTAAATTCATCCCAAGAGTCATTAACTTGCATTCTTTATGGAGACCCTCATTTGCGAACATTTGCTCAACAATATCAAACGTGTCGTTGCGTCGGTGCCTGGCCTCTAATCGAACATCCGCTGTTTGCCGTTCAAATCACAAGCTCAAAGTTAAAAGGTATAACTTCTTATTAACGACAAATCAATGAAAGATGCTGTTGCAGGCTACAACTTAGGCGATGCAACCGGAGTAACAAGAGTCACTGTATTGATCCGCCAATTCCGGAGTTGCGAGATTTATAGAACTCTTATATATGAAGCAGAAGCAGACGAACGACATAAAGGTAATTTGTGTCAGTAATTAGGAGAAAGGTTATAGTATATTTGTGGCAGCCTCGCTTCCCAGCACATTCACGGATGGCTCGTCGTCGACATCAAATAATTTGGTCCGAATAGTTCCTTCTTCACTAAACGTCGTCACTCTTCATTTGGAACACATTGGAGTCGAAATACACATCGGCGATTTCAGTGATCACAGCTACCTCAGCGTCGTTGTTAAGTTAAACAGCGTCGCTGCTGAAAAGCAGCAACATTTCATGAGTGCTTTGAACAACTATTCGTTGTGCAAAAATGGTTGTCCACTTCATGAACAAATTGACATAAATACTCCGCTCAAAAAGAATGTAACGAGTGCCTTAACGTCTGTCCAGAAAAACATGAAAGCAAATGATCCTTGCAGAGGTTTATTTCGTTACTATCGCAGCGCGTGTTTGTATGACGTCACAATTAAAGGAATGATTGACAGCGATAATTCTTGTCGATTTGGACAAAGCTTCGACTATTTTCGCATAATTGAAAATAAAATGTATCTCGAAACAGTCGAAAAACAATATGTTACAACGAACTATGCCTGCAAAGTGGGAACATGGCAACTAATTGTCAACCTGGTGACTGTATTAATTTTATTGTTTCATTAATCTTTATTCTTTTGCTCAAATGTAATCTATTGTTTGTAAATATTCATCAATACTCATCACTTGTTAACTTGCATCAACAATAATGTTGAAATATACTTTTTATAATTAAAAAATAAGTACTTTTATTCTGAAAAGATGTGCTGTCAATTATAGCTATAACCAGCCTAATTTTTAGTTTATCTTAATTTACAAATAAGTGGGTTATCTATGAATATGATCTGTTTTCCGATTTAGTTTGTCTCTGTCTGTGAGTACGTGAACTTTTATCTTTTTTGATTTGTTTATGTTTTTTTATGCCGTTCGATGGTTTCTAATAAGCATTTAGCTGAATGGCTTGAAAATGCTAAAAACGATGATTTTTGACGACGTTTCGACAACATACAGTTGTCTATTTCAAGTCCGAATGCGAAGTGTGATACGACCACAGTGAAAGAGTAAAGTTTAGAACAGATGTTCAAAATTCGTGAGAAAGAGTTGTAAAGCTGAAATTGACGACAGAAGAAGAGGTATACATTAAAATCTTCCGAACAAGGTTGACTTCTGGTAAAAGAGCTAAGCTTGAGAGGAATGACAGTTTCACAACTACTGTTGTGAGAAAGAGTTGTAAAGTTGGTAGAGACCGAAAGCAAAGGATTGTAAATATTTCGGTCAATCAAACACATTTCATTGGCTTTCTAAAGGTTTGAAGTCTATGGGGCCGCCAAAGTAAAACCTTACCAAAATAACTCGTGTTCACTCACGTATACAATTTTGACAATACATTCAGTCACGGTAACGTTTACCCTTGTTTTAGACTTTAAACAAAATATTAATCAAATCACACATCTTATGGAATTTATAGACTTTTAGAGGACAGAAAAAAGTGGTGTCTTTAATACAAATTGCGTAACATTAGGTTAACATACATCTGTACATCTGCTTCAATGCTGGTCAATCTTCAAGTTTCATTCGTTTTTAAATTTAGTGGTGTTTGTTTGTTATTTTACTTACTGTTGCAAGACGAAACCGCAGTTCGTTCCAAAATCATGATGAGAATATTTCGTAATGTGCTCTTTTAACCGAATATTCTTCGTCATTTCTACAGATCGAAGCAACTTCTCTCTGTGTGCTGATGCCGTACAGTTAGAATTACGAAACAGGAAGTAATGTATGTGGTGAACGTTGATTAAATAAACTAGCTTATTTACTTCAGGTGTGACAATTCTTGAAAGAAGGTTTCTGAGATATAGTTCAATAACCTCAGCATCTGTTTCAATCGGATACAAAAGGTGTTCGACATTTATAATAAGCTCATTGAATGGGATGAATACCGCTCTGAGTGCGTAAGGATTTTCAGTTAGCAGCTTCTTTTTAAAATTGCTATCACAACATTGTTGAAGAAACACGAACAGATAGTTCACAAATATTGAGTTACCATAAGACGCAAACTCAAAATGATTTACGAATAAATCGAAAAAGTTCATGAAAGTGAATGCTTGGCCGATACATGCTGATGACTTCAAAATAATGTTCAAAGATAATAATTTTTTCAAAAGAGCAACTAATGCATTTTGCACCGATTCAACAAAATACACATCGTTGTTGAGCAAAAACAAAGTAGCAATTTTTGCGAAATGAACATCAACCGAAGCAATGTTCAATAAGAATGATTCATTATGATTCCAAAGAATAAGAAAGTAATGGAGCAATTTAGAAATGACTGATGTATCACTGCTTCCAGTTTCAAAATATTGAATTATCGGATCGTATATCCAAAGTGGGTCTTCGAATTCACTCATCTCCTGATAAATTCCTTTGACTTCAGGCAATACTTCGAACAAGTTTGCGACACTGTTATCACAAATATTCAACGCTGCAAATTTCACTTCTAAGTATTTCTCGTACATCGATTTGTTGAAAATAATTTCCAGTACCAAGTTTTCCTTCAATTTTTTGCTTTTGATAGAACTTAAAATATTTAAAGCTAAATTGTGATACTTTGGTGTGGCAATAGTTGTAAAAAAGCTATAACGGATAAGAAATAATGCTAATACACCAAGCTCCACATTTTGAAAGTAACTAAAGTTATGTGAAGCTTTACGTTGAGTAACTTTGTCGATGTATTCAATAAGTGTTGGGGTGCTTAAGAAATGCTCAATAAACTTTGTATCAGCTTCTTTCAAGAGATGAACGATTGTTATGAACAAAGTGAATACTGATTCTTCGTCGAACAAATGATTAACTGTAAAATTTTCTCCGGCAAAGTACACACAGTGAAACGAAGGAAGACTTTTCGCATCTCGTTTGAGACTAGCTTTTTCGTTATTGTTGCAAAAAATAAGTGTAGAACATTCTATTAGTTTTGAGAAGAACTTTTGAAGTAAGACAGTGTTGTTCGCGAAAGGCGTTAAAAAATATTGTATCAAATCTTGAGCTGAATTACTGAATGTTTTCAAGAGATATTCTAAAGCTGCAGATATACTCATGCTCACATCCACATTCGGTAATCTACTGTCATGTATGAGTTCACGAATCCATGGGAAAACGATGCCTTGTACGATTGATGCAAATTCATTTCGCATTAAATGTTCACTATTTGCAAACGTAACACAACGAAAGAGCGTAGCTACATACTGCCAATCAAACGAATTATGCTGTGACAATGTTAACGTGTAACAAAACTGAAGTTGCTTCAATATTAAAGGAAAGATTGACTCAAACTTCTCCTTTCCCATCGTTACATTTTGTGACAGTAATATGCTCCAACATCTCAATGATTCAATTGACACTTTGAGCGCATCGCCTTTAGAAAATTTCGAGTCACTTGTGAACATCGACGGATCAATGCTCAAATAGACTTGTAAAGACTCCCAAAGTTGAGGAAAATTTGCGAATATTTTTTCAGATAAATCAGGATCGAGTGTAATCAAAATTCGAATAAGCTTTAAAGCTTTGGAAAATGCGAATTTTTCATCCAAACACACAATTGCTGGTAAAAAGTATTTCACAATAGTTTCCATTAAATGTGGACAACTATAAATTGCATTACAAGCTTCCTTCGAATGTCTAGCAATTCTTATAAGAATGTCGAACATTTTCTCGGTGATTAACTTGTCACTTTGACGAACCAAATAATTATCACATAGATAACGAAAACGAACGAGAATATTAGTGCGTAATAAACCACGAACAGAATCTTGTTGAACTAATTGGCTATCAGTGCACTCTTCCAATTTCAGTTCATTCGGAAGATGTACTGTCAACTGTGGTTTTATATCCAAAAGTTGATCGACAGTTGAGGCAAATAGGCGATCTAAATAAAGTTCGTCGAGAATGGTGTTGCAAAGAAGTCCATGTAAGCAGTGAATGGATGCAGCAATTATTGTATCCGATGAATCATCTAAACATGAGCGAACAATGAGAAGAATATCTGTATTCGACAGCAATTCTTCTTGCAAAGACGTCATAAATACAAAGTCAAAACAACCTTTGTGAGCTCTTTCCATTATATTCCCCACAACTTGCAAACCGAGTATTTTTTGAGAGGGAACAGTGCTTTGAATGAATGTCAACAGTTCATTTAATGTGTAACCAGCCCTTTCCGGTTCATCTCCATGATTGTACAAGCCAGAAGTGATTGGATATTGATCGTGTGTTGTAATCAATGAACCCTCAAAATTAAAGCGCGCATTTATATTTTCAGATACTTTAACTGCTTTCTCCTGAATCGGTTTCATCCACTCAAGTTTCTCTTTCTCAACAACATCCATATTTAACCACTTCTTTTCCTTTACTTCAGAAATTGGAATTGGAACGTGCAACAGATCACCGTCATATTGACACTTGTTTCTTTCAATTTCAGGTTTCACTTCACCAATACCTGATTTAACGTTCCGCTTCTTAGTCAAAAATTGTACAATGCTTGGGTCCAATGTTTTCAAAAGTTGATTTCTACTTTCCATAATATCTTCTTCTGACATATTTTTTAAACGTTCAACATTTTCTTCGTGAATGGAAAGGATCTCCTTTTCTGTATCTACCGATCCTTTTAAACCAGATCCATCAATTATCATACTCGTATTGTGAACAATGTTAGATTCATCGCGAAATGATCGTTTGTTATCCAATTCTTGAAGAAAAATGCTCACTTTATTTGACTTTCGCGTAGAATAACTGCTTTGTTTTATTTTAGTTGCTTTTGGAAAGGCATCCTTTTGTCTTTTAAAAACAGGCGCATTCACCGTCCGTGAAACATCTCTTTCAACAATTTCTAAATCGAAAGTAAAGTGGTCATCGATATTATCACCGCTTGCTCCAGGATTTTCAGAAATCGAAGACTCATTTTTATTGAGGACAGTAGCTGCTGGCTTGAATTCAGTATCACGCTCCTTTCTCTTCAAGAAGGCTTGCTGTTCTTTTAAAATATCATCCTCAGTTTCTTCCTTCGTAGGTCTTTTCCACATTTTCAAATTCAGCAACACTAAACACGTTACTGTCGAAATATACGTTGAAGTAGTTTGTCGAAAGATGTCGCCTCGCTCATTAATCACCCAGATTCACACTAGTGTTGCAAGTCGGGGTACCCGACAAAAAACCCGACCTGAACTCGAAACCCGAAACATGTTCGGGTTATCCGACAACACTAATTCACACGACTTCAAAACTTAAAAATTTTGAAATTCTTATTTATGTTTCAGTTTGTTTGTTAATAAATTTGTGAAAACTCTCACAACGATACTGGACTGAATATAACCTAAAACAACTGAATTCTGTTGAAGCCATTAACTTTTTCTCGTAATTTCGGTTAAATAGAATAAAATCAGTTCAGACAAAAGGGATTCTGTGACTTATGAAAATCTCTGGAATATATAAATTAGAATGCAACTTCCAACTTCATATTTAGTTTTTACTGAATGAGACGAAACCAAGTCTTTAGCAATCAGTTTTAGTAATAATTATACAAGAGTATACAATGTTTCACCTCTAACAGTCTTGATTTGAGAAATGTCCTTAATCAACAGTGAAACAAAAATATCTTATAAGTTATAAGAGTGTGTGATTGACAAGGAT
>NCKV01000747.1:0-14084 GCA_003675905.2 Leptotrombidium deliense
GAATGATTGTCGTAAAAAATGTTCCTCCGTTTATAACGGCATGCCGTAGTTGACCAACTCTTGTTTTTCAAATTTCTGGTCAATTTCACTTATCGCCGTCGTAGGCGAGGTAATACGGTAACATCGCAACATTCAATTTACCTCAGCTAATTTTTCTTCAGACTCCAGTATTCAACAGTTTAAGTCCGTTGGACGAAGTAGTGGACGACACAAATGCCCAATTTGCAATAATTTTCGAACAAAGCAATGAGTAACACAAATACAAACACACCCGTTCGCTAAAACTGTAGGACAGATGTTTAAAATTAGTAGGAAGGAGTTGTAATGTTGGTAGAGACCGGAAACAAAGGGTTGGAAATAGGTTTGTCTCTACCAACTTTACAACTCTTTCTTACTAATTATTAACATCTGTCCTAAATTTTATCCTTTCACTGCGATCGCGACCTATTTTGCATTCGGACTTGAAAAAGAAAACAGAGTGTTGTCGAAACGTCGTTCAAAAATCATCGTTCTTGGCTGTTTTAAGCTATTCAGTTGATTTAAAACTTATTTAAAATACAGAATATTTTGTTATGATCACTGATAACATTGGTCTCAACTTTGAACAATTTACACTGATCGTTTTTACGATTAACATCGGAAAGTGCTTATGTTAATTAAGAGAATTAAAAATGAACACAGATTGCCTGCACATTAACAGTGGAAATTTTAGGATTTTAATCAATGGTAATATTTAGTTTATGTCATCGATTAATTTCAGATTTTACATCATCGCTGTTTTATAGATCAATTAATTTATTTTTATGATGCACTTATAAAAGAAATGCAATTTGCCGGAACACTTAAAGCTTCTTTCAGTAAATACACCATCAATGCTAAGATTAACAGTAGGATTATAAATTATTTTCACATTTGAATTTAGTGCATTTACGTTTAGTTTTCTAATAATGATACTATTTTAAAGCGATTTTATTCGAAATTAAATCGAATTACACACATTTGGTTAATGTTTAAGATTTCCTAAATGCTGGCGAATGACGTGATCTCGCTCTACGCTGAGAGTTGCGGACAATTTTGTTTGACTTTCTTTTCCGACAAATACCAGAATACCAATGAAAATTTCTTATAACCATGAATCCGGGTTCATCTTTCGAAACAGTCAATTCAAGAAAATAACGAGTGACTCCTCCTCTCAGAGAAATGTTCATTCTGTCAACAATCCAAGTGCCTCGTTTATCATTGCCTGCTCTGTAAATAACGTCACTTTTAAGCGAATCTTGTTGAATAATGGAAAACGATTGAATGCCTTCTCCTTCAATGATGTATTCAACGAGAATACAAATTACTTGCTTCGGATCAGCATTGATGTAAGGTGTGATCATTCTGAGAGCATTTCCTTTCGCTGTGCTCGTGTCAAAGAGCAAAACTCTTTCAACATTATTGCCGAGGTTAACAAATCCTACTTCAAAATTGTCTTTTAAATTTTCTTGATTTCTGATATCACAGTCTTCTTTCGGAAACATGCAGTTTTCGTTCCAAAAATTGTCGCTTCCGTCTCCGAAACACAATACCGAGAAAAACAGCGATACGAAAAGTTGAACACTTACACTCATCTCGCGAACACTCAACTTGAAACTTTGGAAGTTGCCTCTGAAACTGTTTTCAAACTGTGGAAGGCGTTATTGCTCTTCTCTTTTTGTCTCATTTTGTGTGCTCTTTGTTTGCACACAGTTAATATAATGTTTCACAAGCACAACAAATTCATAATCAAGGACAATGCAATTAACACGATGCTTTACGGTTAAATATATGAGAAATAAACTTATTTCTGTTCATTCACACGTTTCCGAAAAGCAAACGTCACGAAATATAACAGCGCAAATACTTTTGTTTCATTCTCAGAATTTTGTTCAGCGATTAGCAGTTATTTAATCACTCTCTCAAAAAGCTCAGACTTATTGCGCAAACATTAAAAGTTCAGAAATGTCAGCGAAATTGCTCTTTCTAAAAATATGAAATGTATTATTTTGTGAAAGTAAATGAGATTTATGCTCTTCAGCGTGTTACAATTGATTAAAAATGTAAACATCACTATTGATAAGAGTTCACACGTTTTTATCAATCCAATCCAAATATTCTGTGACTCGAGTATAAACACCAGGAAAACCTGGAGTGGCACAACGACGACCAAATGACACAATACCCATCAAGTACCAAACTTTATGTTCGGCCATTACCAGAGGTCCTCCAGAATCACCCTTGAAAATTATATCGTTTAAAAAATGAAAAGTATTTAAACAACTTACTTGACATGAATCTTTGGTACTTCCAGTGTTTCCGGCGCATAAATATTTTTCGTTTATTTTAATCCATTTGTCGAAAGCTTTTCGACACTTTTCTTGATTGATTATTTCAAGTGTTGCCTGTTGCAACGCATCACTAGAAGGACCGTTAAATGCAGTTCTTCCCCAACCCGTTATTGTAGCTGGACGCGATTCCAGGTTTCCTTTCTTCAGTCTCTCAGCATTGAATGGTAGACAAACTGGAGACACTCGCTTGGAGAATGTCACCTGAAAATGATGCAAATATAGTAAACACAAGAAAATAATACAATGAACTCACTGGTTTCGCAAGCTTCAATATTGCGATATCATTTAAATAAGTTTTGGGGTCAAACTCAGGGTGTGTTATTACGGATGCGACTGCAAAATCTTCACTCGAATCATCCGGTGAGTCTTGTTCTATGTAGTGCTCTCCGAGACGAATAGTAAGCGCATCGGCACTTTTCTTCGTCGAACCGTCAATGATACAATGCGAAGCTGTAAGAACTATAGTTTTTGAGACCAACGTCGCACCGCACTGAGCACTCTTAATTCCTCCTTCATCGATTATTAATGCAGCCTATTTTGCGTAAATTAAAAACAATATATTTAACCAAATAGTTGACTCACCATCCATGGCCACGCTCCTGGTTCAGCAACAGAACCACCAACAATTCGAGAATCAGTCACATTTGGCACACCACACACTTTTAAAACAAGAAATTATTGAGTGAAAAAGTAATTAATTCATAAAACCTTGTGGAAATTTGCTTTCGATTATTTTTGGTTTGTTTGGAGGTTCCGTCACAGGTTTTGGTGTAGGCTTCGGTGTTGGTATCGGAGTGGGTTTTGGTGTTGCTTTAGGTGTTGGTTTTGGAGTTGGTTTTGGCGTTGGTTTCGGTGTTGGCTTCGGGGTTACAGGTGACTGATTTGCAGGGCAACACAGCTTCGGTTCTTCTCCGTGAAATCCGCATAATGATTTTCTCAACACTTGGAAGTTAGATACCCTTCTTAAAGGTGGACAGTGAGTAATTGGTACACAAGTTCCAATTTTACGGTCATAAGTCGTACATTTTCCGTGAGAGTCATTGTTGTCTTCCTCGTCTGATGGAAATCGTACTTTAAGCAAATGGTTTTTTCTCAGCTTTTTCGACATCGATCGCCAAAACTTACTTTGCCTTTTCGGAAATCGAAACGATTCGACGTTGATTATTAAGTAAACGAGAAAAATTAGAACAAGGAAATACTTTTGTTTCGACATATTCAGTCTACGCGAATGTCTCGATTAAAATGATTCGAACTGAGAAACTGGACAATCCGAGTTGCAACTCAACGAAAACGTCATCTGTGTGATCCACACTTCGATAACAATCAACGGAACAATTATTAACACGCTTACTTAGTAACCGTTCGCCTGAAGGCACGTTGCTCACGAAACGCGACCTTGTCTTCAAGAAGCCAAACAACTATAATATGTTGTGAAACGCAGTCCACCCTCAATATTTATTATTATGCAACTGATAGTGAAACGACGACACTAACAAAATTTGTACCGTCGTTTAAGAATGGCAAAAAAAAGTTTCCATTAGAAGAAGTGTAGGAACCTACGGTTCCGAACGGAAAGGAAATCGTATTCGTTAACTCATGTTTTGTCGGTTCCCCCATCCGCGACGATGCTCTGCGAGGAAGCAAAAATTACGTTAAACAAATAAATCCCAGGCGATGAACATTTTGCCTCTATGAATGTTGCTTTACTTAGAATTGAAAACTGAACTCACCGTCTTTCCAATCATCCCATTCGCGTGCCTTTTTAACCGCGTCGTCATCTTCACGTTCATCTGCTCTTTCTTTTAGTTCAGCCTCTTTTTCATCTTCATCCTTTTTCAGTTCCGGATTATCAGCCCACTGCTGAAGACTGTTTGTGTATCTGTGAACATCCTAGTTAGCGTCGATTAATTAATGTGATGTACACTTACACTGCGCTATTTACTGCTAATGAACCATCTTCCAGTTTTTCGTTTATGAACTCATTTATAGTCACTGTAGGAATACTTGGATAACCAAGGCCGAAAACTTTTTTCTGAATTTCATTTCTTGTTATTATGATGGGTTTTAGTGGAACTTTTGGAACTTTTACTACTTTTTCTGACTGTTTAGGCATATTCTTCAGAATATTTAATTCCATCGCAATCGAGTTCAACTCATCGACAGCAGTTAATATCCAACGATTTATTAATGTAAAGTATAAATCCCTCACAACAGAATCTTCGACATCGACAGTATCTGATTCTATCATTTTATCTAACCTTTCCAACTTTTCATCGAGTTGTTTTTGTTTTTTAAAGCGCAAAATCTTTTCATTTCTATCTTTTGCCATCTGTTCTAAACTGGAATCATACACATTACTCGACTGCTCTTCGCCTTCTTCCTCCTCTTTTATTTCAATATCTGTTATTTCATAACTTTTTAAACGTTTCAAAAAATCTGTGAAGTAAATCTTCGAAATTTTGAGTATGTCAACTCTAGAATGTGAATTCGACTTCAGCGTAAAGCTCCCCAACAAAGCAGGAATTATTAGATATTGTAAGCTCTCATTACTGATATCGTCTACAGTTTCGTTGGCACTAAATACTTGCAGTTGATTAATAATTTCGGTGCATTTCTCCAACAGCTTGATTCCTTCGTCCACATTTCTCTGTTTATTTAATTTCGTCAGTGATCACTCGCCACCAAAAAACTTGCCTGAAACTCTGAACTATTCGTTAATAGATTCGTGTTCTCCAAATCTCTGTGCAAATTCTTCGCTTTATCAAAAAATTCAACGAGTTTCGGTTTCTCTTCAACTTCACTCATTTTTCCGAAAGGGACACTTTCACAATTACATCAACAACTAGACATGCGTTACGCAATTCGAAAATTTACAGTTCTGAAAATAACAATTTGAGACGTTTGAGTTTTATTAAACTCAAGAAATGGTCGGTAAAACGATTCAATTTTTTAAAAATTGACTGACGTTTCGCACAGCAACTGCTATGCATCTTCAGAATCGCACTGACTTTTCACTGACACTGTTCACACTCGAATGTGCGTCGATCGGTGAAATGGTTAATTTTATAATAGGAAGGAATAGAATTCAGAGAACGAAGTAATAAAAGTTTAGAGATCAGAAAACAATTAAGTCAACTTTCAAGGTTAAGATCTGCGAAATTTGCAGACAAGTACACGAGCTCTTTGTTAATTTCGTTGAAATGGAAAAACGACCAATATTTCCTGAAAATAACAATTACTTTGTTTTTCAAATGTCTGCTTTAAAATGTTTATGAATATTTTGTGTTCTCACATCAAGCTAGTATTCGTTCAGAATGTATTACTCGTGTTGTCTTACTGTGTAAACGAACACGTAACTTTGAAACTTATATAAAAGTTCGTTGAGTACAAATATTGTGTTCTGAATTTTTACAGAAGCAAAAAATTAATGCAAATTAAACGGGACACATTGAATAAAACAGAAGTGAGGAAATGGAAAATAAACGGATGCACAGGTATTCACAAATTGTCAGAAATTGTTTAATGTTAACTATTTTAAAATTTTATTCAATTGATTAAAATTGAATATTCAATAAATTTTCCCTTCACATTTTCCCATAAAAACAGTGCAAGTCTAGTTTTATGATATCCAAGAGTTGTTTTAAAGTTGAACTTTTTATTCTTCATCGAATTTGACTCATTTTGCATAATGTATGGAAAATACGAAAAATAATTCAAAAATCATGTTAAAATAAATGGCATACAAACTGATTCTTCTGTCATTTCTACTTCATTATACACTGTATTCAAGCAGTTTGCGAACCAGTCATTGACAATAACAATACATTCGTTTCTGTATTTTGAAGGAACACTAAAGGAATAGATAGCATTGTAATGTTTCTTGAATTTCACTTTAAACAAGGAAAGAGGGACACAAGACAAACAATTGCCGTTTTCTGGGTTATTATTTGAATACACGACCGGATAGCCAAGCAAAAGACCGGTTAGAAAACAGAGGTCAATTGTGGGCGCTGCATTTATTACCATTTCGTGTTTACAACTTTCTTTCATCGTCAAACTATTGTTATAAGAGTCAAAAGATTGTGTGAATAACAATTGCAGTCCATTCATTTTTTCTTGCAGGTCATCAGTCGACAAAATCTGAGGTTCTTTCAAGTTCGGTGACACATCTACTCCCTTTATATTGTTCCAATTATCGAGCCGAGATTTAATTAATCCCAGATTTCCAATAAATATCAAATCACCGCTTTTGATATGCAAAATGGTGAGATCAGTTAAATCAATGTTTCGCTGCTTACACATATCGTAAATTTGAGACGGTGAGCTCAAACATATTTCCCACAAAAAAGACGGTTTTAATTTTTTGTTTATCGCCATAATTTGTGTTTCCACGTCTTTCCACTGTTCTCTAGACATGTTTAACAAATTTTAATAACGTCTGTGTGCAGTAATCTAAACAGTTGAAAGAAAAGAGTTGTGAACAAAAAAGTATTGACAGTGCGAAACAAGAGAAATGAATAGATGGACAAATCGTGACTAACAGCTGCAATGCTTGCAGCGCTTCAGTCGAGCGCCGACAGAGACGTCATTCGCAGACTGAGTGCGCAGTGAGTGCTTTGTGTACAAAAGATGGATGCAATGGATTCGGAGTCAGACGACAGCAGTGTTGAGTTTGTGAACGAAGCTCTGCAATCGAATGACGGCGCGACTGCTATTCAGAGTGTTTCGAGAACTGTGAAAGCGAAAGAGAAGAAAATGGATCCAAAGAGTCACGTTGTCATTGATTTGACGCATTCGGACGACGAAGAAAACCAAGGCTCCAATCGCGGTGACCGTCGTAAGCTTTCTAAACGGGACAACGGAAGTAACTGTGTTCATAGCCATTCTTCATCGAGTGAAGCGCAATATTCGAGGCCTTCTTGTATTCAAACGCCTTCCTTGTCGTACTCTCACCATTCACACAACAGTCATTCGCAACACTCTCATGGATCACATCAACACCACATTAATTCGCAAATGGCAACGAACCATTATCATCAGATTCCGTTTTCGAGTTGTCGGTATCACAACTCTCAAAATCAAGTGACGACCTGTACAGAAGCGAGTTCCTCAAACGATGCGTGTTCATTCAGTAATTGCTTCGTGGCCACATCAAATGGTTCAACGTCGGCGCCAACCACCGGACCATGTCCACACAATCATGGTTTCTGTCAACTTCCTAGTCCGAACCCAATGACGGCTACGACTCCGCTGCTTACTACTCAATCTCCTGCAGCTTCCATTACACACACAATGCTTAATCCGTTTTTTCCGGGACAATTACCGGCACATTCACAAGCTTACACTGCTTTTCAACTGCCTCCGAGAATGCATCCAAATCACCAGAGACTATGGTTGGCGCAGCAGCGAATGCAGGAAATGCAAAGACACCGACTGTATCAACATCATCTGCAGCAGCAAAGACAACATCAGCAACAAGAAGCTGCCGCAGCTGCAATGGCAGCAGTGGCCACGGCAGCAACTTACCAACGACTCATGGATCCACAAGTAGTAACGGCTGCTGCAGCAGCGTCGATGATGAACCCAGTCGCCGCGGGACCGGTTGCATTAACCAATAATCATGGTACAAATGCGCATATCAGCCACTTTGAATGTCCCGTCTCAGAACCTACTTTGGGTTGGGGAGGTCTTGGTGTGCAGGCACCCATTCCTCAACCCGTGCAGAGTCACATAATGCAAGGACTTCCAATTGGACCTATCCACGGTCCCATTCCTTTGGCATTGAATTCTGTGAACCCTACCGTCGCCGTCGGTTCCTCTGTCGTTGATTCTTTGGGAAATGAAAACCTTGTTCAGAATAATACGGAGTCATGCGGTCGTTTAGATCCATCACCGCCTCATTTAGGTTTCCTTTTATCTCCGACTCCTCCTATAAATATCAGTAGTCCTCCTCAATTGTCAACCATCACTCCACCTCCTCATCACGGTGCAAATGAAGCCGTTGATCTCGGTGATAACGTCCAGAACGAGGTAATTGTCAATACTTCACCAGACTCTTCACATTCACACGTGCATCATCATGTTCACCAACACCACTATCATCACTCTCATCCTCCGAGGGTTCATCAACTGGGTCCCGGTTTTCATATTTCTATCTCTCCAGGAATGCTACCGGTGAGTATATTTTTGCGTGCATTTCGCATAATTATACTGGATAATTTATGTTCGTTTTAATAGGTTGTCGCCGCGGCGAATCGACAGGACGTTTATCAATTCCCAGAGATCCCTGTTCATGGCAATCTAATTCCTCCGTTATACCCATACCAATACATAACTCGACAAATGCAGGAATACATGCGTATTGTGCAGCAAAGACATGCTGCCATTAACAGAGGAGCTTCTCAGGCTATTATCGAAAGAAATACGTTTCCCCACAAATATAAGAAACTTCAAAGAACTGCCACTGACGGCGACGATAATATTGAAAAATGTACGATTTGCCTTTGTGAATTCGAAGACAACGAAGAAGTGAGGTAAGCATTCATTGCCTATTATTTTATGCGTTTGCTACATAAAATGGTTTCTCTTTAAAGACGTTTACCATGTATGCATCTATTTCACGTGGAATGTGTCGATCAGTGGTTGACGACAAACAAAAGGTGTCCAATTTGTCGTGTGGATATTGAAGAGCACCTAAAAGATGTTGGCACAAATTCGTGACTAATGGAGAAATGTAACGCTAAATAATTAGTAGCAGCGTTAGCCTTTAGAAATTTGAATCCGTGCTCAACTTTTCCACCAAAGAATCGTTGGTAAATGATTGAACGGGTGATTTTACTAAACTTTAGTTCGCGGCGTTGTTTTGTTGTACGAGTGTCGGACGAGATCGCAATTGGGACCATTTGTACACGCGAACAGCTTTGTTGATATTATGACAAGTGTACGACATTATGATTTGTGAATTGTGTGCATTTGTGATTCAATTTGATTTGATTACATTTAAACTTTCACTGTGAAACCTTTTAATCAAGGCTCTCTTAATTCTGACGTTTCAAACGATTCTAACGATTCACGTTTTGTGATTATTTATTGTATTTTTGATGCTTTTGTATTGTTTCATTGCTGAAATGTTATAATATGTGCCAATAGATTATTTTATCAATCGGTTCCTAATTTTGTCGATTCAACAATTATGTAACAAAAGATAAGATGTTATTAAATTGGGTTTGGAATTACTTTGTTTTGATTTTTTGATTGTGTTTGAGGTTGTTCGCGTTTTACGTTACAATCATACAACTGTGTGTAATAAGACTGATATAACGCCGGGATATGACAATGCGTTGCAATTTCTTCTCTCAATGAATCTAATTCAGGTTCATCTGTATTTTCCAACCTCAGTCTCACCGTTTCGATTACTGCTTCATAATTCTTGCCTGCCTCTTCACATTTTTCAACAAGTGTTCGGTAAGTATCCTGAAACAATTAAATGAAATGAAGAATTATCAGGAAATATTACCTGAGCACCATCATAATTAAATACCGCGACGACACTGACATTACCCCTTTTCTTGCATACTTTTCCAAGCTTATATCTTCCTAACGAGAATATAATAACTACGTTGTGTACCTTACAAAGTTCAATTAAATTATTTGTCATTTTATCTAAAATATCCAATTTAACGATGTTTGGAGCAATAAAGATGCATTTAACTTTTCCCAATTCCATATATTTCATAACTTCTTTTATGCCAAAACCAAGCCTTCTTTTTGTTTTCGCTTTCACGGGATTCTGTTGGTGAGCTCGATCTTGAAATCTAACTAAATCGGTCAACAATTTCGTAGATAACTCGCATATTTCAGGTGAAATTTTTTGTCGACAATATTCTCTGTAGTTTTTCGTATGCAACAAATTAATCAAAAGTTGGTTTATTTTGTCTTCTTTTGACAAAGTTTCATCAGAAATAGTTCCACTAATTTCACCTGCAGTTCATGAAAAAAAGATTTTGGAAAAAGTTAGCTTCATTCTTTACATACCATCAGCTGTTTCTTTGAGTTCCTTTTCTTTCAATATATTCTTGCGCAAAGTAGTAACTCTCTGTTTTGGTACTTCTCTCTCTTTTCCTCTTCTACTCACCGGAGCTGTCGAATCAAGTTGATTGCCTGTTTTCGAACTCATTGCCGTTATGTCGTTCTAACTTATAAACAATGAGCCATTCGTTCATTACGATCGCTTATTGCGAACATATGTTTTGCAAACGCAATTCGCCTTCAATCACAACATTGATTCTTCGCAAATAATGCAAGACGACACGCAATTTGAAACAGTGTTTGTTACTGTCGGTACAACTAAGTTCGATGATCTCATTAAAACTGTTCTCTCGGATTCAGTTCTTAAGGTAAGCAGTCAATATTTACACAGCTTACATTAAACTGCACAGTAAATGAACGCTTAAAAGTGAATATAGTTGAATGGGTTATGGGTAGGGTTGGCAGTAGGGCATGCCGTTGGCAGTCATGCCTGGCATTGAGATAGGCACTCAAAATTTTCTCTGTAGGAATACATTAATGCCAGTCTGTCTGCCTGGCATATGCCTGCCATTTGGGCAGAATTTTTACGAATGCCTGCCCAAGTGCCAACCCTAATTATGCGTTAACAGTATTGTTTGTATGTCCTATTACATTATGTTGTTCATGTAAGTCGAGATTATTTGATGTTTTTCATTAAGATTACTTGTAGTTTTGTGCTATTCATTAACAAAAGTTTTCGTATTCCTTTCATTCATTTCATGGCTTCATTTTGCCGTATCAAATTTCATAATTATCTCATATTGTTGATGTTTTTGCTGAAACTAACCTTTTCATGCCTTCTTGTGTCACATTTTCTATTATTGTATTTGGCTTCCTTGTCAGGCACCTACAAACCGTATCTATATCATACGTCGTAGTTCAATTTAAATAGTTATTTTTTTGCAGAAAAAGTTGCATGCGCTGTGATGTGTTGTTATAAAGCAAATAGTGAGATTTTCATGCTAAAATTGCATGATACTTGATAGCTTTATTTAATTTTCATAAGTCTCCATAAATGTTTTTTAGAATAGTAATCTTTACTGAACAAGTAACTTTCGCAACACTTCTCTCGAGAAAACAGTGCATTCATTACATGTGCATGTGTGTCATTACATGTTAAGTAAACTCATGTAAAAACTGTCCACTTCATTTCGTTGTTCAATTTATAACGACATGTCGCATAAAAAGGGTTGTGTAAAAGTGAAAAGAAGATATCACTGATATAGAGCTGTAAAAGTGAAAAAGTTTATTTTATTTTATTCAATCTAAAGATGTGAGTGAAAGTGAAACTATTTCCTATAACACTAGCGTTGGTTATTTGTTAGCGTAACTGAAATACAAAATGAGCAAATTGAAGATGGTTATACAATGCACTGTTTTGTTCTCAGCCGCCGTTGCTTTTTGTATTCGTAGGTCTTAAAAGCGAAGGGATGTCGAAAATTGATTACACAAATCGGAAGCTGTTCGCTTGATTTGAGTTTCGTGAAATCCGACAAAGAAATGAACATTGAAATGTATACGTACAAAGATTCAATACTGGAAGACATTAAAAGAGCTGATCTCGTTATTGGACACGCAGGTAATTCTGGCATGTTGTTGGAAAATTTGTTATTCTTAATTGAATGCGGTTTATAAAAGGCGCAGGAACTACTTTGGATGTGCTGCGTAACGATAAAGTGCTTTTGGTAGTTGTAAACACGCGATTGATGAATAACCATCAGTCGGAACTCGCTGACAAATTGAGTGAAGATGGATTTGTGTACCAATGCACTCCGGAGACTTTGTTGGATTGTTTACTGTTGATGAGAAAATCGAATATAAAACCGTTTCCGCGAGCGAATACAAACGCATTTTCTGATTTTTTGGACAACGAATTGTTTTAAACAAATTATTTATATTTTACAGAGCAAATTGTTCAGTTAACATTTACTTTCGTTGAAATATAGTAAAATTTGTAAAAAGAATACTTTCATGAACGTTAACGTGAAATACATTTCGTATTTTGTACAATAGTTTTATATATATTTTTGGGTTAATGTTGAAAGACGGTAAAGCCATAACAAATGAACAGATTTTGATAAACAACGGAATGACTTGTTTTCGCACTTGAATGTGCGACACGCGATCAATTCTTCAATTGTACGACAGACCTTTAAACTTCGAAATTAATTTTAAGGCCGTTTGTCAATAGAATAGAATAGCAAAAAGTCGATAAGGCATTCAGAATTGTGGAATGTTCGTCGCTTTAATATGTGGCATTTGAAACCGAAATTTGGCACCAGTTTTCAAAAGTTGGCTTCGCTGACAACGAGATTAAGACGCACATTAAGTTACAAACGGCGAAAGCGAGAACCAATTGACTTTTGGTCAATTGTGATTTTCAACACAATACATTGAAAAGAAGCAAATGTTGCTCATCACTTTTTGGACACATCGATTCGTTGCTTTCAATCGATCAGAAAAGTGAATCAAGTTTGGCGATCAAAGTTACTTTGACACACACCTTCGAAACCAGGAAAACGGAAAATGTGACTTTCGTGCTGGAGTTGGTGCCATAAGCAGCGGCATTTGGTTTTTATGTGTGATATGGATCTGAAAGAAATAAAAGTGTTTTAAAGGTCACGAGTGAACAGTGATCGATACTCGTGCTTACAGTGCAAGGAGGCTGTATCCATGGCTCTCCATCTATTTGCATTGGAAACCTTTTCCGGGTTCTAACAAAGCGTGTAAAAACATCTATTCAATTATTCAGCCAGCAATCACTGACCTGATAACAACTGACGAACACTGCGCTAGTCTGCGTCCAGACGCTCGTAGTCCGGCTTTAACTTGTCCAACATGCATGCAATTTTCCAGTCCAATTACTTCGATCATTTTATCGCCGATATCTTGCAATGCAGTCGTCAAGTCGCTATTGTTGAAACTGTTTGTTGAATTTTCCCTGTCACGTTTCTTCCGTTTGCGCATAATTCGACTGCGATTCCGCTGACTTAAACTGTCTCCCCAAAGATTAGAACCGCCGTAAATACTTGGTATATTCAAAACAGCTATTCCTTGTAATGATGGTCCGTTTTTCAAATCTAAAGAAACGCCGTCGCACTGTTCAAAAAATAGTAAATAAACATTTTCAATTGAAATTCAAAAGCTTACCAAGACGTCGACATCTTCGTGTAAGTTTTTACAAGTCGCAAAAAATGTTTCCGATGTTGCAAATTCAAAGTACCAAATTTTATTTTTCATGCGACTGTTGAATTTTTCAGGATGTTTCTCTCGTTCCATGTGAAACTTAATTGCAATCGATGCATCCTAACAGCACGATGTAAATGTAGAACATGAATATTTCTTTTTACTTACAACACCGACTGAAAAATAATTGTTGAATATGTTACACGGAATCGGGTCTCCTTTTTCATTTTCATTTCCAGACGAACTGATCTCAATCTTCCAGCGATCCAACATGACAACATTAGACTGTTCAACTTTCTTTAGAAAGTTGCCAAGACTTTCCTTATCATAACCAGAACCCCAACGCAGGCAGCGCGCCAAATCGTTACCCGTTCCCAATGGAAGTATACAAACAGGCGGAAGTATGTTGAAATTCATTTTATCTGCAGTATGGCATCTCACTATCTCACAATTCATATTAAT
>NCKV01000748.1:0-14086 GCA_003675905.2 Leptotrombidium deliense
CGCGCGAAATGATCAGTTTACTATGGAAACCAGAGCATACCCACTTACAGAGGAGATCGAAGGAAAGTACAGATCGTTCATATACAACGGTGAAACGGTGTGACGATCCATTTTCAACAGTACTTCGTTAAATATTAATACACATTAAATCAAATTCGAAATTTTTAGAAAGTAGACATCGTTTCAAAAGTTCATTGAATTCACAGTTCAATTTTAATTGCATTCAAATTTAGCAGACAAAAAAGAACGCCGTCGCCGGACGGCTTGCAGCGGCGACTGAATGTGTTTTCGTGTCGTCAATGTGCTGTTCTCGCTTCAATCTCACAAAAAGTGAAATATTGTTTGAATAGTTTTCGACAAAATGTCAAATTTAACGGTGAAGATTCATCCTTTGGTTTTGTTTAGTATTCTAGATGCTTACGAGAGAAGACATGCCGATCAGAATCGAGTTATTGGAACTTTGTTAGGAAGTCATGATAAGAGCGGAAACGTGGAAATGAGCAACTGTTTCGTTGTACAACACAGGGAAGCTAACAAAGAAGTAGCGATTGACATCGAAGTTGCTAAAGATCTGTATGAATTGCATAAACGAGTAAACTCGAATGAAACTATTGTTGGGTGGTTTGCCACTGGAGGAGGGGAAGTAAATGAGTACTCGGTTCTCATACATGATTACTATTCACGTGAAACTTCAAATCCAATCCATTTGACTGTTGATCCAGCAAAAAGTGGAATCAGTATAAAAGCATACGTATCAACACCTTTCGGAGTACCGAACAAAATAACTGGAACAATGTTTTCGCCGATAACTAATGTTCAGGTCGCTGGCTACGACACAGAAATGGTTGGATTAAAAGCATGTATGGCTGCTGCTGGAATTACTGATGGAAAACCAGTGACGCACGAGTCTGAAATAGAAATGATGCTGTCAGCTGCAAAAAAATCACAGGAAATAATTGCGACTTTAATAAAGTTTATAGATGAACAAATTCTGTCAAGTTCTGGTAAAGCTATCCCTGGGAATAGTAACGACATTGGCCGACAATTGATGACAGTTGCAGAAAGCATTGTCCCATTTGAATATGACGAAGACACCCTGAACACTAACCTAAAGGATCTTTTAATGGTTATCTATCTTTCCAATTTAAGTAAAACTCAATTAATGTTAAATGAAAAACTTACTTTGCTGTAATGAATTCGTGCGATTCCAAATATCAAATTTATTTGAATAAATATGATCGTAAGTGTTGTGATTCCACACTATTCGTCATTTACATGTTCGATCATTTGTTTGATCACACTTTTCAATATGTGACAAGTGCAAACTGCGCAAAATTGAACATTGTTGCGCACTTGAATACAATACGAATCGCTGTTCGTCCACTCGTTGATAAAAGTAAAGTGATAAGTGATTAAATACTGATTTTAAAGAAAAGTAACAAATAAAGAAACTTTTCTGCAATTTGAATTAATAGCAATGAACGCAAGGCCACTGCAACGACGCGCTGACGGTTAAACACGAATGCAATGAACGACGTGAATTTTATTGTTGATTCTTTTTCGTTTCTTCACGAATCGATTCCCAGCAAAGTTGAAGTTGGATTGAGTCTTCTTTCGTCCAAAGTTACTCTGACTTGTTTTGATGTCAACGAACGATTACTTGTATTTGGTAGTGACTGCGGAGTTGTTTATGGATTTCGAAGGGGTGAAAAGGCTACCAAAAAGGCTCACTTCAGGATGGCTGCAGTCACGACGAGCATTACAAATGTTAGGCTGATTGAGTGTGACCTGTTAGCTTTCTCCACCGGTAATCAGTTGGTTGTTTATACGTTAAATAATCTTCAAATATTATATCTCTGGAAAAATGAAAGGAATGGCCATTTCGTAAACATCACAACTTTCTCAGCCTTCATGAATCCAGATTTGAGTTTAACGTTAATAAGTGGTGATAAATTAGGCTGTGTTCATAAACATCAAGTTTCACAATCGAAAGCTGAATTGCTGTTTGAGGAGAACGAGTCTGCAAATGTGAAACATTCACACGAAGTTACACAAATTGAAGCTGCTGATTCGGAAACTATTCTCGTCTCAACCTGCAGTAGAAGTGTAATTATTAAGTTAGAGTCAGACAAAGTATGTGTTACTCAAATTGGAAAGAACGCAAGAAAAGTGTGTGGTAATTATGGTGCTGTTTTCTGTGGGGAAAACTTATACGCTGCACGTCCATCACTTCATTTGATTAAAGCGAATAAAACAGATGGAAATGTAGTTGAAACTTTCATTTTGAAAAAAGCAAAAGATCCGCCGTCATTTAGATATTTCTGTGATGTTCGCTGTGTAAATCAAGCAAAACCCAGTTCACCACAATTAGGTTCATTAATTGTCTCACCAGTTTTCGATTGTCTAATTTCTTGGAATTCGCGTTCATTTTTGGTCGTAGACTCCGATGGCCGCTTATTAGTCAAGGAGAATAATTTAATGGATTTAATTGATGTTAAAACGTCGTCAACAATTGGTTACGAAGATATTTTTTTGCTCTTTAAAAACCGATCGTTTCTAAGGTTACGAAGAGTTGTTCAAAATTATTGTGATAGTGCGACAAGAACTCCATTGGATTGTGTTAATCGTGATTTGTTACAACCAAATGAAGCTGAGTATGTTTCCGATGATAAAAGTGATATTAGTGAACAAAAAACAGCGCCTTCATTTAACATTTCACCATTTGGACAAATGGGTGAATTGAAACGAATTTTTAACAAGTTGCAAAATAAATTAACCGGAGAAGTTTACACTGATAAAACTTTCGATGTTTCGTCTACGGAGACAACTTCAAATTCAGATGTGTCTGAGTGTGAATCGAGAACGTCGGCCGTTACTGATGAATGCAGTAACGATGTTTTAAATGAACCTTTAGTTGTTCATAAAAAATACAGAAGAATTAAACATAAAACTGAAAGAAATAAAAATGCAATTGACTCACAACACATCCTCAATGTAAACGAAGAGTTGATGAGAACTTCTGAAGCTGTCGTCGAGGATAGCTCATCGAGTGCATCGAATCATTCAACGACTGATGAAGAAAAGGTAAATTTCACATCTATGCAAGAGGGTCAATCGTTAGTTGAAGATATCGATGATGTTGAGACGCGCTTGTCAAATATTTTGAAAGCTTTTCGGTTGGGAGAAACTTGCGAAGATAGTGAGTCTTCAGTTATTGCTGAAGACATTAGTCCAGCTGAAGAAATATTGACTATTAGTGTAAATGAACAAAACAGAATAAAACAAGAAATATATATAGCCGAGGATCGAACGGAAGTAACAGAAACTGTTGATATTTACTGGAACCTAGTACTGGAAGGCAGCCGTAATGTAAATAAAATGAATATATTGTCGTTGTGTGCTTCTTCGTATGATGATCAAATTGGTGTCGGATATGTATGGCTTTCTTGTCTGATAAACAAGCAGGTGGAATTGTACTACCTTCCATCGTTCAAGAGTATAAAAAGCCCCGCAAGTAAATCCAAGATTATAAGCATTGGCGTTAACACGAAGCAAATTTTAGTCCTGTTTGATGATGGAAATCTTTACTGTCGTTGGGGAGATTCGACGAAACCACTATCAAACAAATGGATTCCAATAAATGTGAATCGGCCACAGTGCAAACTGTGCACGATTTCTGCGAATAATAGTAATAGTGTTGTTTGGTGTTGTGATTATGAAGGCAACTCTTGGCTGCTGAAGTCAACTACGAGTAAAACACAATTAATTCCCATTCGAGATGACAATGAGATAACAATTTATTTTAAAGCAGTAGTTGTCGCACCACAGGATTCTTCACTCGTTTGGGCAATAAGTACTGATAACTATGTTTACATGAGAAATGGCATATTCAATGAAAATGGAATAGACGATGAATTGATAGCCGGAATTTCTTGGCTAAAAGTTGAAGCTCCAGTTGTTCCTAAATGTATTGCTGTTACTGCTCATAGTGTTTGGTTGTTAAATGACGAAGGAAATCGTATATTCCGACGGATTGGCATCGAACCGCCATTTGATTTATTAGGCAATAGTTGGCAGGAAGTTAGATGTCCAACATTAGTCAATGACTGTGTGAAACTGATTTCGGCTTCTTTGAATGATGACATATGGTTATTAACTAGTTGTGGTTCCGTGTGGCAACATTGTCAGCACCCACTCACCAGTTTACAAGAAATTGAAAGCGATTGGATTTTAGTCAAATAAGTCATTGTCTTTCAGAATTTGTTTTACACAAAGTTTAAACTATTTTTACACATATAAAGTTTACTGTTCTTTACTTTCTGCCATATTATTTGAACAGCTTTAAAAAGCATTAATAAAGAAGCTTTTGATTAGAGAACACAGCTGCAGTTTGTATTTTATTTTTAGAAATTCATTTTTCGAAAATGAAGCAGTTTCAATGTGATGCCTTAGGTCGTCAGTGACGCGTAATACTGTAACGGAGCAGTGATCGCAAAGCATCCCATTCAGACATCCGTTGTCGCTGGGATTACGGAGGAGCGCGCAACGTCTAACGGTGTAAGGCGTGGTTAATTGCCGGACCACCTTTTCATGTTTGCGATGTGTTTGCATCAAAATGAAAATCGCAAATAAGTGAATGTTACAAAAATGAGTGAATTTAGCGTCGCACACGATGTTCATCGGTTGATGGCTTTGTTAGGAGTAGAAGAAAGTGTTGAAAATGGAGTGACGGAAGAACAAATTTCGGAGCGATTCGAAAGTAGCTTAAATCAGAACTGTAAAAAAGGATCGAAAACTCAATTTGTGCAAAAGCTCCAAACGCACAGCAATTCAGAATTCACCAGACAATACGAAGATTTGAAAGCAAGAAATGTGATGGAAACGGATCCATTGGTCTCTGTGCTGGCGAGAATCTCAGAGAATCCTGATATTAGATATTTCCTTAGACTCCATAAAGCCACGAAAGATAAACGAAATTTACTAACTGACAGTCCTTCGGAAAGAGTGTCGAGAACGTCTTCGAAATTATCAATTCTGAGACCGTCGTCTGTATATCTGGAAAGCGAAGAGACAAATGGTCACAGAGATGCTAGCAGTGCGTTATCTTTGGACATACCGCCGATAGGAGAATCATCCGCTAACGATGAAAGGAAAAGTGCCAAAAGTGAAACAAGATATAGAAGTGCTCGAAGTCGAAGTAGTAGCAAAAGTTGTAAATCTAGAATCGATTGGAGTTTTTTGACCTATGATTTCGCTCCAAATGATTATTCAACTGATTTTCCAGTGAAGCCATTGTCTCGATTATCAGTCTCTGAACAGGAAACAGCTCTAATCGACGATCTGCTGTATATTCTTGTTGTATGTTGTGTTTCAGTGGAAATGTTTGTACATAAATTTTCTTTTTAAGGGAATTGAAGGTCATTATATAAGGTTGAATTCTGTTGCTGGTGGGAAGAGCACTATTTTAGTCGATGAAAGCTGCGATAAATTATTGAAAACGCTGGTCGATCGTATTACTGCCATTTGTCCATTGTATTCCAATGTTGTCTTTTTTATGGAAGAAGGAGGCAATGGTTTGGTCAATCAAGCACTCATAGCATCTATTCGCAATTTCATCAGAGAATATTTTTCATTAATCTGTGAATTGGAACGATGTCACAAACGCGGAGAACTTTCGTTGCAAAAAATCTGGTACTTATTGCAACATATCTTATCAAATATGGAAATTTTGCACAGTGTTTGTGTAAGGATAAGACAGGTAATTATCTCATTATCTGTCGTTTTCTAATTATTCGCAATTAAGGGTAATTGCATTGGTGGTGCAGTGCTTAGCATTCTGCATGAGAAAACCATTGCTTCTACTGGGAATATGAAAGCTTCACAGTTCATCACTAAAGTCACTGCCGACACGGCAAAGCCATATTTGAACATACTGGACAAGTGGATTACAGAAGGATGCATTGATGATCCTCACAAAGAGTTTTTCATTGAGGACTACGGTTGTTCAAAGGAAGAAGATCTTGCAATCGATTGCTATGATGAGTTAGTCTTTTTATACTCCTCCGTTTATTTATTTAGTTCTTTTATCATTTGTAGTTCTTTCTGGGAAAACCGTTACTCAATCCTTTCGTCTCGTATGCCAGTTTTTCTCTCTCGTTTTGCGGATAAAATTCTGAAAACTGGAAAATATTTGAGTGTAATTAAACAGTGCGGAAAGGAATTAAGTGATGTGCCATTTCTGGGTGAACCACTGTCATACACAGTGGAAGACAGAGTGTACGCTGAAAAAATTGATGCAGCGTACACTTTCGCTAGCAAACAATTACTGCATTTACTTCTCGATGAGTGCAAACTAGTCTCCCACTTAAACTCAATTAAGAATTATTTTTTTATGGATCGTGGAGATTTCATTGTGCAATTCATGGATATGGCTGAGGATGAATTGATTAAAGAAATTGACAACATTATCCCAACTCGTTTAGAATCTTTACTGGAATTAGCTGTTCGAACGAGTGTATTGCACACAAACCCGCACAATGATAACCTTGGAATTGAATTACTTGACACTTCCGTTTTAAACCAATTATCAGCTATTATGAGCAAAGGAAGTGAAGGTCCATCAATTGATGACTACTTATCAATGAGCGATCCAACAGTTTTACGTGGATATGAGGCTCTTGCATTTAAATATAAAGTCGAGTGGCCGCTTTCGTTAATTCTTCACCGCGAAAGTTTGGGTTGTTACCAGTTACTGTTTCGACACATGTTTTATTGTAGATTTGTAGAAAGACAGCTAGAAATTGTGTGGAAAGTGAACAAAACTGCAAAAAGTCAGACACTTAAAAATTTGAACAACTATGCTGAAGCATTTTGTTTGAGGCAAAAAATGCTTAACTTTGTGCAGAACTTAGAATATTATATGATGTTTGAAGTTTTAGAGCCACGATTTCACGTCTTCTTAGAAAAGGTTCACACAAAAGTCAACAGTGTGGATGACATGATAAAGGAGCATACGTCGTTTTATGAAGGAATTTCTAGAGATTGTATGTTAACACAAAAAAATTCATTGCATTATATCGTCAAAATACTTCAGTTGTGTGTTGATTTTGCAAGATATATTCAAGTATGATTTTTGTTTCACTTTCTCTTTCTCTTCAATAATCATTGTTTACACAGAGAAATCATCAGTTGGCCAAACAGTCTCAAGAAACCATAAAATTCAATGTTATTATCGAAGAGAATGAAGAGTGTGAACACAGTTTTAGCGAGAAAATAAAGTGTATGCACCACGAATTCCATTACAATTTACAGAAACTTCTTAACGAAATAATTAATCAACAAAGCGACAGTTTAGCGGGAAGTATGCTCAGCATATTGTACAGGTAAAGCATATATAACTTGATTCTTTTATTCTCACTTGTATCTGTTCTAGACTTGATTTCAATGAATTTTACGCGAAAGTTAATGACGGGTATGGAAAACAATGATGAATAGATGAAAGTTTCAGCCGTGGTTCAGAATTTTATATTCATTCTTTTAAACCAATTAAAATAGTAACAGAACTCTAAACCTTAAAAACCAAACTATACAATTTCATTGCAAAAGATGTAAAAAAGAACCACATTCTTCGTGAAACTTGAGTTCTGACCAATACTAGTTGCCAAATTCCGAGTATGACCAGCAATCCAACAAATTTGTTGATGTAATACAACCTGATTAATTATCTTATTGAGATTAAAAGTTTATTGATCGGGTTTACCTTTGCAGACTTCTTCGAGCTTGTGGCAGTGTGCTGTTTTCTTCCTTCAACACAAATTTCCTGATTCCAATCACGTAGTCTTCCCAATACGTAGGCCAATGCAAATCCCGAACATCGAAATGAAACAACTGAAACGATACTTGTTAACAAACTCCCATTACTTAAACTCATTTAACTCACTTCTTTATCCTTTTCTTCTAACTGTTCAAATAAGGAAATGACATTATCACTTTTGAACCGCCACTCACGAATTGTGAAAAATTCTAGAGCTTCAACTGCTCGATGAAGTTTTCCGTACACTTTAACCATCCTTTAACAAAGAAAACATTAAGCAAAATAAAACATTTTATGTCTTACATTTGCTTTCGACCTGCGAGCGCGCAAATAAAATCGATGAGGTATGCTGGAACAAAATGTTCATAAATTTTGGAGATGTCGTTCAAGAAGCGACTAAGCTTAAAAGAACCTCCAGGATATCGAAATACGTCATTGCTCGGATATCGCAGTAACATTGGAAAAGCGACGCGTTCAATTTCACCCCAGGTTATCGGATTCACTAAACCAGATGTGCAGTTATAAATGTTGATCGTATTTTGTCTTCGAGTAGCTGTATGCCAAGCAACAGTAATCATCAAATTGATCACAGTATCGACAGGTATCAAGTCTGCGTTAGCGTTGGCATCAAATAACATTGTTCGCAAAATGCCCTTTCCACAGGCCAGAATCAATCCGGTTGGTCCATTGATATTATCCACCCAACCACGAACTGGTTCTCTCCACGCTGCAGTTACAATCGAAGGTCTTACAATTGCTACTGGAAGACTACCACATTCTTCGGCCAATAGACTTTCTGCGAGGGCTTTCGTGTAAGTGTATGTGTTGGGACGGTCGCCAACCAGTTTCGGTGTTATATCGTTAATCAACTCTTCACTCATCCATTGAATGGAATCTATTACTTGTTGAGGAGAAACTGGAGTTGAATATAGCACCTCATCCACCTCCATACGATTGCAGTTTGCGTAAGCACTCGATACATGAATCAATGCCTAATCAAAATATAATTACAAAGTGCACTCATCCAACTACAAATTTTGTTCTTACCACTAAATTCTTTATTTTATGGCACAGTTCAATTACGCGTCTCGTTCCAAGAACATTGAACTCAACTGAAGTTCTGTTTACGGAAGAGTTAGAAACAGAAAAGGAAATAAAAAAATATTACTTGAGAGCCTCATCAAACTTGACAGTCGCTGCAGAATGAAAAACAATCGACACCTCCTTTACTAGTGTGTTTACATCGTTTTCACAAATTCCAAGACCAGGAGATGATATATCACCAGAAATTGCGATGACCTTATTTATGGCCTTCGCATTTTCTTCTTTAATGCGGTCGAATATCTGTTTTAATTATAAAGCTTTAACTTAATAAACGAACGTGCAGACGAACCTTAGCATTGAATAGTTCATCGAGTCTTTGTCGAGAATTTAACCCCTTTTTGTCTCTCAGCAAAATATAAATATTTTTGACACCTGGACACGAACGCAGAAGTTTCTCAACCAAAACCTTTGTGAAAATTGCTATTTAGCGACTGAGCGTAGCTAATAGAATGTATACTTTTCCCATAAAACCTGATGCGCCAGTGATGAATATGCTGCGATCGTTGTAGAAACTGGCGATGCGAGACACATTATTGACACTCATTGAATCACAAACCACTGGTGGAAGATTTGCAGCAAAAGACCGTCGCCAAGAATCGTCTGCGGAAAAGAAATTAAAAAATGAATGTATTTTGAACATTTTGTGGACGGTGAGCAAAAAGAGGACACAGCGAGCATCGATTGCGGACATGGACCACGAATGCAAGCGTATCTCTTGAGACTGTCAACAAATTCCGGGTTGCAATGTTTCAGTGACTCACCGCGTCGCGTAAACCACTTTGAAGACATTAAAATAAATAAAAATGAGAAAGATATGAATAATAAAATAGAAGAAGCAAAATAATGAAAGCAAAACTAAATTATAGTTGAATTGTGATCGAAGCACATCGAAGAATGGTTCGTTTTTGTGAGCACGCGAGTTGTTTGCAACTCACAGCTCAGAGCAGGGAAAGCAATGAAATCAGTGAAATCCTACTTTCACTTTGATGCGCTTTCATTACTGCTGTTTAACCGTAAAAACACGTGAAGTGAAATCAAAATGCGGAAGACTTTTGAGGCAGTTATCAGAAATCAGGCGAAAGTTGCACATGAAAGTGGACCACAATCTCACAGGGAACGCGCCTTCGGGACAAGTATGCATTTAATGTCTTCGGACAACAAATTGGCACAAATTTCTTCTTTCCAATAATTTCAACAAAAAACAACTTCGCGATTTTAACCTTTACTGCAATCGTTCCATTTCTCACAACGGTTTTTTGTATAAAACGAAACGCTCCACTTTTCTCTGCATAAACGTGAGCTGCAAAACGTAAACAACGAAACAGAAAGTAATATGAAAGAAATAGTCCCTCAACAAGTTATTCAATTTTTTGTGTCACCTTATTTTCATTACAAGTCAAACATTGTTTTTTATTCTTCTTTAAAAGTTTTCAGGCACAAACGCAATGAACTTAATTTATTTCCTTTTACTTTCGATTTCGATTTCCGTTTCGCATCCGTTTTTCTGTTAACCGCAGCTCACTAAATATATTCAGCTCTCATCATTTTTTATTTCGATTATTCATTTTCAATGTCCAATTTGAGTTTTAAAAAATAGTCATCGATAATAATCGCAATCACATCACCCCACTTTTCAAGTTTCAATTCGATCCAATTTAAAAGGTCAGATAATTGTAATCATCATTAACGAACGATTGCATTTCGTGCTCAGCGTCAGCATTCAACAGCAGCTTGTCAACTGATGACAACACATGTTAACCACAAATTTTCAAATTATGTTTCAACGTTTACAAAATATGGTAAACTGAAAACGTTTCAAAAAATATACGACGAACAAATAATTTCCAATTTTTGTTTTCTAAATTGTAATTTTACCAATTCACAATAATTTACACTGATATGTATCCGCTTATTGAACCACAAAATAACCAATGAGATAAGACAAAAATGACATTTCTCAATTTGTACTTAAACGATGTTGTAACTTTTGGACTTTGAAATAATCATGAAAGGATTCGTTACACTTTACTTTTGATAAAGAATGTAAGACTATCAATATCAGCGAGAAATTTATGGCCTCGTAGTTCACGTGTTCACTGTTACGACCGTTAAATGTTCACGATGTCAGCGAACAGCTTTCAAGTGTTATTCAAATTGCAAGCAAGCATAAAAAGTGTTCATACAATAACTTTTGAGTCGAACGAGGTTTCTGACATATTCATGCGATTTAATATACAGAATATATCACAAACAATTTGAGATGATGAATTAATGAGACGGCATTCTGTACGATAGAGCATACATGATTCACGCCTTTCACGCAAATTCTTACCGGTTTTTATTGACAGAGAATAGTTGACTGCTACACGACGTCAAAATCGGTTTCAATTGTATTCAATGGTTACTAAATTCGAATGAACTAAACAAATGTGAATCAAAAAAGGCACCGAATTTTGAAATTAAATTGAAATGTGCAGCAAAAGTAACGGAGGAAAGCTTTCGGTGCACTCGGAATATTGATCATAATTTGCAGTGTCGCAGTGAGACGACGCTCACTGTGCGAACGATGCTTTCGCCGACAATCCATCGATGGAGCGTTCATTGCGTGCACTCACTGCTAACACACAGACACACACACATTCTGCTCATTTATTCACACGTTCGTTCTGCAGATTTGCGTGTCGGCCGACAAAACATTCTAAACAATCTTGCATCACAGTCTACGCCTATACTTTGCATTGCCTCACTTCATTTCTATCGAAACAATTGTTTGTCGTATCGTTTTTCACTGCAAATCTCTTGTTTAATTATTGTTTGCACAGTCGTATAACATTTGCTTTCTTAATTAAAAGTCGCAACTTTTTATCTGACGTGAATGCCTGAAACATCATATTTTAAAAAATGGATGTACTGAATGCGGCAGTGAAAAGCGGTTTTCAATGAATGCCTCGGGCATTAACACCAACTTTATTGCATTCGCCACTTCAACAGTGAAACTGATTCCTGAGCACTTTTAATGCAATTTCCGAATGCATAGATAACTTGACATTAATGAAGTCTGTTCAGGCAAACCACAATTTTTACGCCGCAAATAAGTACTAAGCTAACTGCCACAGACATTGTAATCAAAATTAAACACAACTCAAAAAAATAGTCTCGTCGACAGTTTTCAGCGACATAATATTCAATTCGTTCTATTTGTGAGTTTTACTAATTTATACGGAAGAAAGAAATTTCAACAGCACTCATTTTTTGAAAAACATTTAACGGAACGTCGTCCTGTAACTGTGATTTTCATCAATATTCACAAACTGGTATACCAACTTTACAAATAATGACATTCTTCAAATTGTTTCTCTTTTGACAAATTAATTTTTGGTTTAGCAACGGCAAATATGTAATCACAAACACGGATGTATAAGTAAACTCTGTTTGCTTAGGTAACCTTAGTCAAATAAATTAGTTGTGCTCTATGACATTGGTAGTGCTGCGGGGAAATAGTGCTACAATTTTACCCCCCTCCTCCAAAAATTTTTTACTTCCGATGCTCCATTACAACAGCTTCCGAGCTCCCTGGAGCTCCGACAACCTCCACCTCTGCTGAATCGGTTTTCGTCTCACTTGTGAACCCTCGATAAATTAAATCCTGCCAATGTTCACAGCATTATCTCTTTCACAGCCACATCTCTTCATTATCGACAACTAATTTTACAGCAAAGAACGCTTCAAATACATGATTTTTGAAAAGCTATTGGCTTTATTTAAGCGAACACATTCATTTGAATAAAACAACAAACAGTGCTAATACAGCTGCGCAATTTTCAAAAACTTTTTGTGTAATTCGTAATGCTCAATTTACAACACAATTACTACTATTGATTATTAGAAAAAAAACCGTATTTATAAATTTCCAGGAAAGGAATATATCAAATCCTGCCAAAAACTTAAGCGTAAATGTTTTAATTATTAAAAAATTAATTGATTTTTTTTGTTTTACCTCTTAATAATGGAGACATGCCAATTCTTAACGAATGTGAAATAGAGCCTGAATGGATCTACATTTTTGGATCTGCTCAGACTTTTTGGGTCTGAGATATAGATGTTTACAATCGAGAGGTCTGGCATTAACATTCACAAATAATTTTGTTGAACTAACATTATTCATCCATTGCTGCACAAACTTTATGTCAACAGATTTCAAGTTTTGTGTTGTAGAATTAGCGAAGTGATGAGTTTTAAAGCCTCATTTTGGTGACTGAGTTCAGAATTAATTACCTCGGACATTCATAGATCATAGTGCACATATGAACACATGCTCAATTTATCTACTACAGTTAATTTTTAATAAGCGATTTGCTCATACTTTACATGAAAAGCATAAATAAAATTTACGTGCCGTATTACCCCGCATTATACGGCATGCCGTTATAAAACGAGTTTGACCACCTGCCATTATATCCCGGGAATAACGGCATGTCGTTATAAAGCGAAAAATAAAGTTTTCGTTGAAAAGTTGGTCAAACTCACTTTTTACGGCAGTTAAAATAGTCGTAGACGAAATGCAATTAACTCCGTATTTGTTGAACCTCTGGTATAACTAATAATGTATCACATAGTGATACCGACACAGATGATACTGTAGACCTTGATTAATTCATATTTGAAATAAAAAAATTTTCCCCCGGTTTATAACGGCAAGCCGTAAGTGACCAACTCTTGTTTTCGCCGTTTCTGGTCGAATTCAGTTTTAAAGGCATGCCGTATAATGCGGGGTAATATTGAATATTTATTAATGATGCACGTTTTCGAAAACCGTTTGTCGCGATTTGTCGCAGCAGTCAAAAACAGGGAATTCCCCAAAACTTAAAGAATCACCAATAGTGATGGCACATCGTAAATTTACGTAAATTACAGATTTTTACACTAAGGTGCGTAAAAATGTGTAAATTAGTGTAAAGATCTGTAAAAAAGTGTAAAAATCTCGGTAGTTGTCGCCAACGTCAAACACTGTTTTAGACTAAAAACGGCCGAAAACAATGAATATTTGCTTTTTAAAAAGTATTGAACAAAAATAGCCAACTATTCATTATTGTGAGTAGTTGCTTTAGCTAGGTAATTCAATATTGAAAATAATCGGCAATAGGTGGCATTTTTTACAGAAATTTAAAT
>NCKV01000749.1:0-14084 GCA_003675905.2 Leptotrombidium deliense
TTATCCTAAAAAAATCACTTTTTAACGCTCCATTTAACTGATACTCGTCTTATCGTTCTTAGGATATTCGCTTAGGTATTCGAATTTCATTTTAATTTGAATGAACAACGTCCTTATAAAGAAGTGAAACATTAGATTTATGTTCATTGATATAATACATGTGAGACAAAAGAAATATTTCTTAAGAAATGGTCCGAAATTGAATTCATAGGAACGGACGATTTATTATGAATCTGAGAATGGCAATTATTCCTTGTAACGTTCTAGATCTGCGACGAATACGTGACTGATTGTACAATCTCCGGGCTGCAAATACATTCGGTCAAACATTAATGATATAAAAGTTACGCTTACATCAGTAGTCACTCCGACGACAGAATCAGCGTGTCCGTAGAATTCTTCTTTCAATGAAATGACGATGCATTGACACGAAGTCTCTGTCTTTTCTCGAATAAATCGTGCGACCTGCGCTCACAAAAAAAGCAACAGTCAGCAAGTCTCGTTAGTGGAGGAAACGCACCTTTCCGATGTTGGTGTTGTCGAGTGCGGCATCAATCTCGTCGAGAACGAAAAATGGTGCTGGTTTGTAAGAGTGTATTGCAAAGAGTAGAGCCAAAGCTGCCACTGTTTTTTCACCACCACTTAAGTTACTCATCGGTTGAAAGCGTTTTCCGGGCGCAACGCAATTGTAATTAATGCCTTCTAAATACGGCTCCTCTGGGTTTTCCGGTACCAAAAATGCTTGTGCACTCATATTGTTTGTTAGTGATTTGTAGATTGAATCTACTCGTTGTGCAACGGCCTCAAAACACTCTGTAAAAGCATTTAATCGACTTCGCTTCACTTTCTCAAATGCAGTCTTCGCCTGTTTTGATGCTAATCTTAAGTTGTTCACTTCTGTATCCGTTTCCTTGAGTCGATCTTTCACTGCATCCAGCCTGCAATTTTATAAAAGAATTGGAATATAACATCAAATACAAAAACTAACTTTTCCAAAGCTTTCATGTTTGGTGCTTGGATCTTCCTTAAAGTGTCTCTTTTGTTGTTAATTTCTCCTTGCAACTCTGATTCTTTTTTCCTCACAGAATCAGCGTCGTCCAACTATAGAATAATTACTTAAATAAATACAAAGTGTAAATGTTACAGCTTACATTTCTCAATCTGGAAGACAAGGAAGAATAATCTGGTCTAATAGCAGCGTCATGTTCATAAGACTTTTGTGTCGATCCGATACCGTCCTCATCGAAATCGTCGTCATCGTTTGTACCATTAGCAGAACTTTCAGGATTTGTACCAGATAATTCCTCAAAGGTTCCATCAACCAATGGCAAATCAATGCATTCCATTTTACACAAAAGGAGGACTGCGTGACGGTCAGCTTTTTTCGACTCTAAACGGCACTCAATTGCCATTAAACCTTTCTGCACAGCAGATATGTCTTTTTGAATGATAGACAAACTTCGTTTTTCTTCTGTAATTGTATCTTCGACTCTATCGCATTCGGTTTTCTTCTGGATTTTCTCAGTTTTGAGCGACTCAACTTTATTCATTTCCTCCTCAATTGCCTTCATTTCCCTTTTTTCTGCTTCACGCGCGACTTCAAGATTCCGTTCTTCTGATTCTACTGCTTTCTGCCACCGTTTCACGCTCTCAGAGGTATCTTTGCTGCTTTCATAAGACAAACGACTCTGAACGGCGTTTCTCTCGTTCTCAAGAGTAAGACGCTGATTTTCCTTTTCCTGGCTTTCCATAGACTGTCGTTCTTCGTATTGTCGAATGTTTTCTACGCCTAATTGTTTACAAAAGTCAGAGAATATTTCATCTTCGACTCGGTTCATTGCTTCCTTTATTTCATTTATCTGTACTTCTCTGACATTCATTCGTTCTTTGATTTCCGCGATTTTTGGTGCAAACGTATCCAGTTCATCCTCCTGTTTGCGGACAACACCTTTAATTTCATCATTTCTCTTTTCTGTTTGCTGCATATCGAGTTTACAGTAACGTAATCGTGTCTCAAGACCTTTGATTTGACTTTGAATAACCATCAGATCACTTTCTTTTCGAGTTTTCTTTAGCTGCTCTTTTAACTCTTCCGCCAACTTTTCCTTTTTGTATTTTAAAGAGTGTAAACCTTTTTCGTCCCAACGACGGGCTCTTCGTTCCAGCTCAGCGCTACCACCAGAAATGAATCCACATTTTTGGTAGAAGGTACCATCAAGAGCGACAGCGTCATACCGTTTACCATCTCCGAGATCGAAAGCAACTACATTTGCGTCTTCTGGAGATTCACAAACTAATGCGTTGTTTGTCGCAAAAAGTACAGCTCGAGTAATTGCGGGAGGCTCGTATTTCAAAACATCGTACACCAGTCGCACTTGTTTAGGATTCTGGATATTTCGAAGTCTTTCCTTTAAAGGTTTAACTTCAATATAATCCAAAGGGAGAAATGTTTCAGGTTCCATCATTTGATCTTTCAGATATTGAATACACAGTCGAGCAGTTCTTTCGCTGTCAACGACGATTGCCTCCATACTTTTTCCCATTACACGAGTAATTGCCATATTGTATCTTTTATGAATCGGTTTACAAAGATTTAACATTCGGTCATAAACGCCAGGATATAGTTTCTTCAAATGGTCAACAACTTCTGCTTTTTTCTTTCGCCGCTCATCTTCGTGTCTGTCTACTTTTGCATCACCCAATTCGCAATTTATACCTTCAAGCTCAGAGCTAATCTTTGAAACTCGGTCTTTAGCGAATTTTACGAGTTCATCAATTTCGGTTTCTTTTCGTTTTAATTCTTGTAAATTGTTTTCACTAACCGAAATATTATCTCTCAATTTTTCGATTCTTTTCAAGTTCTCCTCTCTTTCGTTTTGATGTACTCGAATTTTGGATTCGATCTCCTGCTGTTTTCTCATTTCGTTTTCATGTCTATCAACATCTGCTTTTTGCTCTCTTTCCAAAGAGTCCAAGTTTTTTAAATATTTCGCTGAAAGTCGTGCTGCCTCTTCTTTCAGGCGATTGTATTCTTTTCGCTGCGACTCTTCCAAGACAATGTCACGTTTTTTCGATGCTCTCTCATCAGCCATTTCTTTTTCAAACTCAGCATATCTGGCGTTTACTTTTCTCAGTTCATCTTTCAACTCATTAATTTTCTCCTCTTGACTATTGTGTTGCTTTTTCGCCATCGACAACGATTTTCGGGCAGCTTCCAGTTTCTTCTCAGTGTGAGAAGCATTTTCTTTCGCCTTTATATACGCGGGTCGCTTTTTGTTCAAATTCAGCTCAACTTCTCTAATTTGCTTATCAATATTAGCCAATTGTTTCATCAGTTTGTTGTGATTTTGTTTCTTAGTCTTTATTTCATCTTCATTTGATTCTTTTTTCTTAACGTGCTTATTCAGTTCGTCTCGTCTTTTTGACAAGTCTTTGTTTAAATCGTCGATATCCTTTTGAATGTGATACAATTTAAAAAGCTGAAGCTCAATTTGAAATTTGTTTAAGTCGTCTTTCAACTGCTGATACTTTTTAGCCTCATTTATTTCGCCAACCGCTTCTTTTCGTTCGGCTGCGATTCCTTTTTTCTTCACATACATGTGGTGTAATGCTTCTTCGTCTCTGTCCATTCGCACTTTTTTATTTACGTAATCTTCTTTGTAATCATTGGAGTGCGAAATTTCCTCAAACAAAGTTGTAATTTCGCGCGGGTTTTTCATCGCAATTGATTCGACGGCTCCTTGGTACACAAGAAAGTTCTTGGCTTTCACATTGATTCCCAGAGTTTCCAGTTTACTAGCGTAATCTTGTTTAGTTACCGGATTATTGTCAATTTTGTAATCGCTGCTAGAGCCAACGACATATCGGCAGAAACGGGTTTGTCGTCCAGTGTTCGAATCTTCGTAAACAAGTGTAACACTGGCGGTGTTGCTGACGGCTTGTCCGATGGACGCTCCATGAATGAGCTCCGACAGTTTCTTGACTCGTAAATTGGACGTCTTCTCTCCCAACACAAAACTGATTGCATCCATGAAATTGCTTTTGCCGCTTCCATTGGGACCGATTACAGCAGTGAACTGTTTCAAGGGTCCAATTATCTGCCGTCCTTTATACGATTTAAAGTTATCGACTTCAATGTACCGCAAATATCCTGGCATTTTGAAATGAAATTCAAAATTCACTTCACTGTCAATGCATCGACGAATGGCGGCTTTTTTGTGCGCTCACTGCGATTGCGTCGCGACGAGACGACCGCTCGCAGTGAACACTGTGCTGTCGTTACGTTAACCGTTCACAGAGATTCACACTGTTTTCATTAACCTCTGCATTCTTTCATCCACCAATTAATGACTACATCCGTTCAAAGATGCAATTTTGTGTTGTGAAGGTCAGGTAGCTTTCCTTTTTATGTTTCAATACATTGTTGTTGTAAGATTCCGTTTTCATAATTGTTTACATAACTTAATGCAACTGTTTGCATTACATTACATTGCACCTTTTTTAACAATGCGTCCGTTTATTAACTCTTCTTTTCCTTGTTTTTACAGTAAAACCTCGAAATTGAGGATACTTTTGAGTGGAATAAAATCCTTAATTTGAGTTCCGATTGCAGAGGTGTTTTATTTTCTGAGGTTTACAAACAAAATGAACATAAACAGTGTGCATCTGGAATAAATTACCGAAATGCTGCGAAATTATGACGTTGTGACATTTGAACGAGTTAAAGTCATTGCGAAGTTCATAAAAACGTGTTCCATATTCACAGGTGTCCCAATTTAATGTTCCAAATGTTCTGTAGGTTATCTCCATTTCTAGGAAGGATGTACGAGACTAATAATTTATGTTCCGTGGTTTTAAAACGGTGTTTCATTTTACAATCCTTTTTTGTGTCACCATCAGACGGATTCTGTTGGTGAACTTTATGATCAGTGATCACCTTAAATTTACACATTTTGATTAAAACAAAATTGGAATGTTTTGTCTGATTTAATGAGTAATACTTTTAATACATGGAATTTTGTAATTGATTTGTGAGTTAAGAAAATCTCGCTAAGAAACGAATCTCTCATGAATACATGAACACTTTCAACACTTTCAAGGAAATTTTTTATATAACTTGTTTACTTTGATCCTTTGCTTAACTTTTTTCGTCTGTCGACACCATTTGTATATGAACATGATATGGCACATAAAATGTAAGATAAGAACTGTAAAAGAAAATTAAGTTACACGGCGACATAAGTGAACGTTTTAGAATAACGTATTCAGTATCTACTGATGTGATAACAATTACGGAAAATAGTGCCGATTTGTTTTGTTTCGAGAATATTGACAATTTATTCGAGCAAACGAACACTGTTCATTGAACGGTGATCAATGTTTGCTAATCATCCTTGAAAAAAAAACAGAATGAGGAGACGTAAAATAGACCAATGGAAGTGCATTGACGTTTCTTTACAGTGCCTCCCGTGTACCATATTTACCACACTTCCTGCAAAAAAGAGTTACGTACCCTCGACACTAATTTAGAAATAATTTTACTGATGAATTAAAGTAGAACGTTTAAGAAAGATATTCCTTGTTCAATTCTCTGCCAATCAACCATCGTCTGATCTCACTGGTTCCAGCACCGATCTCATACAGTTTCGCATCTCTCAGTAATCGTCCAACAATGTATTCATTTGAATATCCATTGCCACCGAGCAGCTGAATTGCATCTAGCGCTACTTGCGTTGCGTTTTCTGAAACGTAAAGTATCGTTCCTGCACATTCTTTTGTGAAAGGACTTGTTCCATCTCTTGAAGACTTTTGTCTGCCACTTGCGTCGATCGCACGCGCAATGTTGTACAAATAAGCTCGACAAGCTTGTAACCGAGTATGCATATCTGCCATTTTGCCTTGTAACAATTGAAATGTTCCAATAGGCTTGTTAAACTGTACTCTTTCATGGGCGTAATCAAATGCTTGATCACAAGCCATTTGCATTATACCAACGGGGCCACCAGAAAGTACAAGACGCTCGTAATCTAATCCGCTCATCAAAACGTAGACACCTCTATTTAGTTCCCCAACCATGTTTGACGCTGGTACTTTGCAATTATCAAACATCAACTCAGCTGTCGGTGAACCTCGCATTCCAAGCTTGTCTATTGTTTGACCAACACTGAACCCTTCCATTCCTTTTTCCACAACAAACGCTGTTATTCCCTTATCGCTCGTTTTTGCGTACACGAATACAACATCAGCCTCAGATCCATTCGTGATCCAAAATTTGGATCCATTTAATACAAAATAATCACCTTTCTTCTCAGCCTTCAATTTCATTGACGTTACATCGCTGCCAGCACTAGTTTCGCTCATTGCCAACGAGCCCACAAACGAGCCGTCGATTAATTTTGGCAAATACTTTTCTTTTTGTTTCTCAGATCCATTCAAAGTGAGTTGATTTACACAAAGATTCGAATGAGCTCCGTAGGAAAGCCCGATCGCGGCACAAACACGACTGATTTCCTCCATGACGAGGACATGTTCAAAGTAACCGAGTTCCAAACCTCCATATTTTGATGGAGCAGTAACACCCAAAACACCAATTGACCCCAATTTTCTCCAAAAATCACGGAAACCAGACCAATGCGAGTCGCGGTCGATTTTTTGTACCAAATCCTGTGGCAATTCCTTTTCGACGAAATTTCGAACAGTTGATCTTAACTCAGATTGTTCTTTGGTCAAACCATGCATTAAATCATTGGTAGTTGAATAACCCAATGCAACTGCTTCCTTTGCAACAATCGGTTTGTGTCTAACACAGTTTTTAAGTACTGATCTGTAAGTAATGCGGGGAACGATATTGAACGGCATTTCAACAAAGAATAACTTTCACAGTTAGCAACTTTTATCACTTGTTCTCTCTCCGCTGATCTCGCGAACACTAATTCTGCGTTGTTCTGCGCAATCGCATTTAAGCAAATAGGGGCGCCATAAAGTAATGCGATGGAGAATAGTTTCAAGTTCAATGTCAATCGACGTGAAGTTGCATAATTTATTTATGTCTTCATAACCCTTTCACTTCTGTAAACATACACATCATTAAGACATTCCTGTAAACAGTCGGAATAACTTTAATATTATATTCCTGTCTAATGCGTCATTAAAATTTATTACGTCGCATTTCTGCTTGAAAACAAATCAATAAAGAACATCGAAAATCAATATCTCCGCAACATTGTAAAGTTACGTCAGAAATTTATCAAAAATCACAATTTTGTTCAGCTCAACAAATTGGTCACAAAACTGATCCGACAGTAATAACATGCGTGCAACTGAATTCATCCAATCAAATTTCGACTCAAGTTTCGAACATAAGTAACAGTCACAATGGAAGACGACATTAAATTCGATTCTTTTGAGTTTGTGTGGAACAAAGAGAAATTACAGAAAGACAAATCAAAGAAAGAAAAATTAGAGAAAGAAGAGAAGATAACAATAACTTTAAACAAATCGAAATCACTTTTAGAATTATACTTGTTCAGTTTGTTTGATAAGAATACATTTTCATTGCTCGGTTTCTGTTTCATAGCCATTTGTTCATTGCATTTGAATATTCCAGGATGGTTCGCTCTTATTATCGTACTCTTCTTTATGGCGCTTCTTTCTGTTTCCGTAAGTGGTGTTCGATTGAACGAAGAACTAGCGCTGTCTGACGAAGACATGCAACAGGTGTATCAGCAAATTGCTTGGGATAAGCTTTTGAGCGAAACCCGAGTTGACAAGACATTTTGGTTTAATCACACAATAAAGACACTGTGGAAATATATTCAGAAACATATTCAAGCAAAATTGATTGGCTTTCAAACTGGTTTTGTTCGTATTGAAGACGTAAATATTGGTAATGAGCCAATCTGGGTTAACAACGTGTATTCTTCCGGTTCAACAAGAGAAAATTTCTTAGATATGTTTATATTCGACGTAGACTTAGAATACCACAGCTCAAAAGCCCAAGTAATCTTCTCTCTTTTTACAAAATACATAACTGCAGGCATAGCTAACATTAGTGTGAGAGCAAATGCGAAGATAGTTGTGAAATACATTAAATGGTTTGCAGACGAAGAATACACAGTAAAAGAAGTGGTAATCTCTTTCTTAGAAGCTCCACGCATTTTTGATTGCGAATCACGAGGACTGTTGAGACTGTATTCAATTTTGGGAACATTCGAGGATTTGGTGAGTCAAGTGATCCGTCGATCTATTGTTTATCCTTACACAATAACCATTAAACTTCCTGATACAGTAAAGCACGCTGCCAGAGAATGTGTGTTGAAATTGCCTTTCGGTTTGATAACTGTCGAAATATTAGAAGCAGATAATTTGCCATCTGCAATTTCAGGCCCATGTACTTGTAGAAAACCAAATCCATATTGTAATGTCAACATTCAAATGGAAAAGTTTCAATCGCACACAATAATCAGTGAAGATTCTCCGTGGTTTAACTTCAAGTGCTCTACTTATGCAAACGTTGACTTTAACTGTCAAATTGGAGTTGAAATTTGCGATAACACTTTTGGGAGAAAGCTTACAAACGCACATGGAGAATTGATCGGTCAGGTGTTTCTGGATGTAAATGAGCACACTAAACCATCTAAGAATGGTCAGTCGAGCTGGATAAGTCTCACTCATACGGAAAGATCACAGCTTCACTACAGAATAAGTTGTTTCGAACTGAGCACTCGTTTACCAGATATTAAAGATTCTTTAAAACTTGCACGTTTCGGTTTTCCAACAGGAGTCATGACAGTTTTTGTTGATTCTGCCTCTGGTCTCACAAACTTTTCACGACAAAAGGAAGCAATTCTCGGTGCTTTTCATCCATACGCATCGGTTAGACTGGGAAATATGACATTCGAAACTCCGCTTAGTGACCAGTCTCACACTCCAATTTGGGAACAAGTTTTCTACTTTCCAATGTTCAATCCACATTTGCAAGAATTATTCGTTCAGGTTATAGCGAAGCAATCTGGAGGATATCGCGCCATTGGCAGTGCAACAGTACCTCTCGACAAATTACTGGGATCGCTCAAAGATCGTCCAGTTGATAAAGAATACCAGTTGAAAGGAATTGTCAAAAACGCATTTATTCGATTGGCCATTACGTATCAGGGCGCTAAACTTCCACCAACCTTTGAGGTCAATTACGAAAGAAATACGAAAGTAGCCGAACAGTTAGGAAAAGAGTCGAATGTGAAGAAAGAGAAGGAACTGAAAGTATCTGTGGATGATAATCTTTCACAGGAAGACTTTATAACAGTGAAACTGAAAATCAGTTGGCCGAAAGGAAGTGAAATACACGTGGATGTAATCGAAATTCGAGGATTGCAGTTAAAAGTGAGACTCAGATATGTTTACGTCGTGTTGCACTTAAGATACAAACAATACGTGCTGCAAGTAAAGAAAACAGCAGTGGCGGAAGCGAAGAGAAATATATCAGTAAATCAAACAATTGTTTTCAAGGGAATTGATAAAAACATTCGTGTGTATCACCTCAGAGTCTCTGTTCACACAACACGCACTTCTAAATATGTATTTAACAAAATAGCAGATGCATACATTAAGTTTCCTCAATTGTCACCTGGTCCTGACTTTGATGAAAGTTACCATCGACTTCTCATCACTCTTCCATTTAAATTAATGTCTAAAAATGCAACTGACGAAGGCGATTACTTGATTGAAGATGAAGATCGTCCTGATGTACCTGTAAATTCAACTGAGCTACCATTAACACCGAAACCGTCGTCTCCTGCAGTTACTCCTCCACCGTCGCCTGCAATCACTCCCCCACCGTCTCCCACACCAACTGCTCCAGTGGTTAATGAATGATATCACATCTCGACTTAAACTCATTTTAAATTTAATAGCTAGGATTGAATCCAATATGAATAAAATTGTAATGATATTTAACTTTGTGATGTTATAAACGCTTTGCTCAGAAATGAAATCTTGAGAGCACTGTATTTTGACGTCAAACGTCAATAGTACGGAGCCGTGTACAATATTTGCATTGTGAACAAATGTTCTAATGACAACACAGAATTAAATGTTTTATTTAAATATTCATTTAAACAGAAAAACATTTCATTTTAAAACATTACCTTTAAAGTCTTAATGTTGAATAAAATATATAATTTTTTGATATTAGTTTCGTTGGTGATAATTTTGCGATCACAGAGATGTCCACAACTACAGCCACCACTTTATGGATCATTCATCCATTCTTGCGGCACAAAAGAAAATGAAACTTGTTACATAAAATGCAAATCGCCACATCAAATTTTAGGCAGTTTCTCGAGAAAATGTACTTCAAAAGGAAAATGGACTGGAATTGCACCCATGTGCTTGAATAAGTTCATTCAGTGTCCACTATTAAGTCCACCAAAAAATGGAAAATACGCGAAACCTTGTTTTAACTACGCTGGAGCAGAATGCCTATTTTTATGCAATAATGGATTCAAACTCATTGGAAACAACACTAATGTTTGTACCACAAATAAAGGATGGACACAAAGTTTGCCTGTTTGTGTTAGTGAGAAACAAACGTGTGAACCATTAAGAGTTCCTGATAATGCAGAACTCGTTGGAACGTGTACAACAGAAGAAGGTTCAAAATGTCGATTCAAGTGCAAAAATGGCTTTGAAATGAGTTCCGGATCTCCCGTCTTGACTTGTATAAAATCGAAGTGGTCTCAAACTGTTCCTGTGTGTATCCAACCAACAATAGCAACAACTGAAACACAGATGTGCTCATCATTGAGTAAACCCGTTAATGGAATTATCAGTGGAAACTGCAGTGGACATTTTCAAGATTCATGCACATTTATTTGTGAAGCTGGATTTTTCTTAAATGGTACGAAAACTATAACCTGTCAAACAAACAGGCAGTGGTCTGCCGAAATTCCGAACTGTATATCTTCGTGTCACAGTTTAAATCCACCAACAAATGGTTATTTATCCGGTAAATGTGTACATGCCAAAGATGGCGATGTATGTGAGTTTTCATGTTCACAAGGATATAAACTGAATGGACACAAACTTTTAAAGTGTGTTTCTCAACATTGGGATTCTGAGATTCCAATTTGCGAAAGAGTAATTTGTCCGCATTTCAATACAATTGCGAATGGACGATTGATTGGAAACTGTGCTTTAACAGTTATTAATTCTGTGTGCAGTGTGTTCTGTAATACCGGTTATGTACTAACTGGAGCTCAAGATTTAGTGTGCACTGCAAATGGGTGGTCATCTAATTTGCCAGAATGTCGCCCAATTACCTGTCCACCACTTTCAAATCCTGAAAACGCGTTAATGCATGGAAAGTGTGAACAAAGTTCACTAAATGATTTGTGTTCATTTTCCTGTAAAAAAGGGTATGCGTTGGTTGGAAACTCTACTTTAATGTGCATGACTGATGGGAAGTGGGATTCCACAGTTCCACATTGCATTGCTGTTGGATGTTCTACTTTGCAACCACCAACCAATGGATCAATGAATGGAGATTGTAGCGGAGAAATCGGTAACGGAAAGCAATGTAAGTTTTCCTGCGATAAATGTTTCACACTTCATGGAAAAGAAGTGCTAACTTGTAACACTACGAATTGGGACTCTTCGCCACCACTTTGTCAACGAATTTCTTGTACGCAACTTTCTGCACCACAAAATGGATACATAAGTGGAGACTGTGATAAAAAATATTACTGCGGATCATCGTGTTACTTTTCATGCAAATCTGGTTATGCAATTAATGGAGTAAGTAAACTAGACTGCAATCCAAATGGTCAATGGTCTTCAAAAATGCCGTCATGTGAACCGATCGGTTGTCAGTCGCTTTCGCCTCCTACAAATGGAGAAATGACAGGCGATTGTACTGACCGAGTCGCTGCAGGAAAAAAGTGTAAATTTTCGTGCAAACATTGTTATTCATTAGTTGGAGTTTCAACTGTAACTTGTGAAAGCAGTGGAAAGTGGAACTCACCAGTTCCAAGTTGTAATGTAGTAAATTGTTCACCATTAAATGCACCAGAGAATGGAGATATTTCGGGAAATTGTAATCCTGGTATTTGTGGTTCAAAATGTCAAGTTTCATGTAAACCAGGATTTATTCTAAAGAATGCTGGTAATTCAAAATTCATTCATTTTATAATTTAAAAATTTGTTTACATAGAAAGTTCTGTTCTACATTGTTTGCCGCATGCAAAATGGGATTTAAGTGTTTCACAGTGCTTAAGATCGTGTCCTACTATTGTTCATCCTGCAAATGGTTATACCTCAGGAGTTTGTGTAAACGCAGTTGAGGGAAATGAATGCATTATTAGATGTAAGGCAAATTTTCAGCTCAATGGAAACGATAAAATACAATGTTTGCGAAATGGTGTGTGGTCAGCACAGCCAGGAAATTGTACTCAAGGTTGCACTGGTATAGACGCACCTTATGGAGGCGTGTGGATAAGTCAGTGTCAAACTAGAAGCATCGAATGTCCGCAGACATGTGTCGGTTATCCTGGTCAAAAATGTACCTTAGTTTGTAGTCGTGGTTATCATTTAATAGGTTCAGCAACAACTGTTTGCAATCCGAAAACCCATCAATGGAATCCCGCACCTCCGAGATGCCAAGTGAATTCAAATGAAAGTAAACGATCTTTGGGAAGTTCAAAAAAGACTGGTTGAGAAATCCAATCAATAAAATTTCATTTTATTTTATCGCGAACAGTTCATTGCTTAGTCGCGACCTTATTAGTGACAAATTCAAAATAAAAAATATTGGTTTCCAGAAAACAGTTTATATTATCGATTATTATCGATATTATACTCGCAATATTTGTCAGGTTCAGACTTATTAAACCAAAAATTGATATCAATTACATTTTTTACATATGACCCAACTTCCACAGCAATACATAATAAGAATGATATACATGGAGTGGCGATGCACCGTGTTGTTTTTAGTTTCTCGTTCAGTTATGTTGTTGTGATTTGTATACGTGTTAATAAAATAAAAGCAAGTTTTTAACATTGGTTTCAACGATTTCAAAAATTAGAATCTTTATGCTGCTTGCGTTAAAACAATTAATACACTCTTTGATTTAAGCTGAACAAATGCTTTTGAAATGATTACCGTGCTATCTCGCTTTTTAAAACATGTTGTTATATCTCGAGTTGCAGCAACATGTTAATGAAATGTCATGGTGGTTATTACTTCAAATATTTTATTGATTAAAAAACAAAATGTTCTTCTCGAGCAAAAACATCATTAAGAGCTTTACGTAAAAGAATATTTCTAATAATAAATTTCTGTGTTGGTGTTAAATCAGTTTTCAAGTTTTAAATAATTTCGTCGATTGTCATATCCTTCTTATCTTCAACAACAACTTAGCCTGAAAATATATTTGCATAAAGTGAAGCGAGTGAATAATGAAACCTTAAAGTAAGTGATTAAAAGTGATTTAATATAATCAACCCACTATAATGCCAATGGATCAAATTCTTTGTCCGTGTGCTTTTACTAAAAGCCTTTTAGTAATCGTTTTGTTTTGCATTCGTTAAATAAGTTGTTAGTTGTGAATAACTAAGCGCTATATTTATTATACAGTAGCATTGATTGTACGGTAGCTGAAAATAAGCTTCTGCGTTGCAAGTCATATACACGTACGTTTACATGTACGTAAATAATCACCTCCTTTGAAGCATAAATTAGCAATCACGAGACAACTATTATTTGTTTGTAATCTTCTTCTAACTTTTAGTAAAAATGCGTTTTCGTTAAAATTCACATCGTATATGAAAACATTTTGATGATCAACTTACTGTCAGTTTAGTTACCGTATTACCTCGCCATTAACGGCATGCCGTTATAAAACGAATTTAACCAGGTGCCGTTATACCTCGAAAATAACGGCATGCCGTTATAAACCGAGGAAAAAAATTTCGTCGAAAATTTGGTCAAATTCACTTTTAAAGGCATTTGTGGGATATGAAAGTTCATGAAATACGGAAGATTTCATTCAGTCTCCTGGTATTATTTATAATGAATCAGATAGTGAAAC
>NCKV01000750.1:0-14065 GCA_003675905.2 Leptotrombidium deliense
GTCAACTTTTTTGTCTTGATTTATAACGACATGTCGCTATATTCGAGTCAGCGACAGTAGATCCGTTTCGCTTTATAGCGACATGTCGTACAATTCGAGGCAGTACGGTATATATATCGAGATTTTAAAACTTTCTAAGATCGTTCAAAGATGTTTTGTCTGGTAATCAAAGTGAAGTTATGAGATTGAGATTAATTTCGATGAACGATGATGTAACTGATTCAGATGAATGAATGATTTAATTGTTGATTAAAACTGTACGTTTAATTGCAATAAAAGTGTCGTTATATTTCGAGTTATAATGACATTTCGTAAGCTTACCTCAAAGCTTTTTTTCAAAAATATGTCCGTTTCGGTTTTAACGACATGTCGTATAATTCGAGGCAGTACGGTAAATAATGTATAAAAATTTATATAATTTATATACCATATTTTCTCGCTTTTGCCGAACATGAATTTTTCATTGCACATTTAAATTCATTTCATTGAATGTTCATTTTATAACGACATATCGGATAATTCAATTTAAACCGACACCTGGTAGAATTTATTTTATACCGACATGTCGACTAAAGCGAGGAAGTACGGTAGGTCTTTGTAACATTCTCCAGCACGAGCAGAACCTGCGTAATAAACTCACGTTTGAAAAAGTGTTTTTTCTTGTATTAAAATTAGGTTATTCATATTCATAAACACTTTGATGAGTACCCAATGACACTTTGATAGAGCGACATAATTTTTTCGAAGGTTACTATTAATTAACTTACAGTTTAATACAATATATTGTAAATTTATGTTCGTTTATGCTCATGCAATGAAAAATATTACATGTGTTACATAGTAGTCATCTATTTTTAAGTCAATGCAATTGTAGCTACCATTGTCTGTTTGTTTACTAAAAGACCAGTTTGAAGAAGTCTGCAGTTGATCAATAAGAATTTTTGGATAAAAAATTACGTAATACATTATTATTTAATGTAGTAATAAATCAAGAAAGCAATGACGCAATAATTTGGAGTTCACAAGAAACTTATTAAAATGATAACTTATATTACAGGAATTACATCAACTTTGTTACCCAAGAGTTGAAGGACCCTGAAAAGTAAGTATTTTATTTGATTTCTAAACTGATACCATATTACTTCGCTTTATGCTGCCTATCGGTAGCGAAATTGATCAGATAGTATTAAAAAACAGGAGTTGGTCTACGCATTATTGAAATTTTGGTCAAAAAGAATTCAATTTCAAATTTAAAAATACATATTTCGTTACAAAAATGAATTGTAGGCAATGACCATGTAATATTCAATATTTTCTTCATTGAAAGACGATTGGTTTTCTCTAACAAACAATTTACATGCTGAGAAAGACCTTTCAACTTCGACTGACACCAATCGAGCAAATTTCCGATTAAGTTATTTTGAAAAATTAACATCAACAGACCAGAATGAATTCAGATTAGAATTTTTCGCGGGTATTTATTTTTCGGACTTCTTTTTAACTTCACGACGAAGTTGAGAAATTTAATTTGAACAATACACAGAAACTGCTGCTGAACAGTACAGAATGTACAGAGTGTAATGTTTCAGTCGAAATTCTTGATTTTCGATTTGTTCGGTCAAAATATTCAATTTCGGCCGTTTCGGTCAAATTTGTTTAAAACTGATCAATGACGTTCAAATCTTCAATGTTTACATGTGAAATATAATATATTATGGAATTGAATTGCAAATAATAATACAGTTACAAACTTGTTACATGACAAATTCCTTCAAGTAACAAAAAATGTAAAATCCCAAGTTGGCGATTTAAAACTGAATATAATTACTAATAAAGTCACAATTTGTCATTTCCTCTTTTGAGTGACACTATTTGGTCTAGAGCCTAAACCGGGTATGGGTAAAGACCGGGCCGGGTAAGGATTTTTATACCCGGAATTTTGTTTAATAACGAATATGAGCAATACTTATTTATTTATTTATTTTTTATAATAACAATAATCTTTATTCGAACCAAGAACATAACTTAACAGCAGTAACAACATGAACAATATTTGTTGATTTGGATACCCGGAATTTTTTAGTTGATGTTTATAAGTTGAAGGCGTTTTTGCACCGGGTAACCGCGTAGGGTTCCGGGTAAAATATTTGAGTCTAACTCGGGTACAGAAATTCTTCAGGCTCTAATTTGGTCTTCCCAACTGCTTCACTTTAGAGAGGTTTGACTGTACCAATATCTTTACGAAACATTTCATTAAAAGCAAATATTTGCTTGATTTGTGACATTTTATTGACAGCCGAAAGTTGAATTCAACATAAGATTTGTAATTTAATTCGCATCTAACAGTTTCTACGGAAACATTATCACTAAGTTATGCAAATCGGCTCATCGGCTCATGCAAATCATGTTAAAAAATGAAAGACACAAATAAATTACAGTAGTATACAAAAGCATAAATGCAATGAAATAATGAACAAAATGTATGTTGGTGAAACATTTTAACTTTTTGAACTGTGATATTTCTACTAATCTTGCACCAAACAGAAACTTGCCAATTGCCATCTTGAGTGGAACGATGCTTGTTACAATTGTTTACATTCTCACGAATATTGCGTATTTTGTGGCTCTGAATTCGGAGGAGATTATCGCATCTGCTTCAATAGCTGCTGTGAGCACTTTTCGATTTCCTTCCATTACCATTCAATTTCCGAAATTTTGTTACATCGTACACAAGTACACAAAGTATAATGTGTAGTAATTCTAATTAAAAACTGGTTAATCCTCATTGAAAAACGATGTGGATTTACATTATTTCGTAAAAGCTGTTTTTGATCCCTTTTCAAAACCAGTTGATTCTCATTGAAAAGTGATGTGGATTTGCACATTAATCTGCGAAACACTTTCGCTCAAAATTACAGTGGAAATCTAAACTTTTGATTGTGATATTTAATCATAATTTAAGCCATATTAAAAGTTGAATTAAATTAATTAAAAATAACAATATTAGTTGAAGTTCTAACTTTGAAACATTTGCAGTCATTTGCTGCAAAGCTGAATTTATCGTTTATTTGGTGGATTACACCGATTGCAGTTGCATTCTCCACAATTGGAGGTCTCAATGGAACAATATTTGTTTCTTCGAGGTTTGTTCTGCTGCATAACCCATCGTTTCGATTAATTTGAAAACCTCAACTACTAGACTTATGAGCATTGGTGCTGAAGAGAAACAAATCCCAGCTATTTTCGGAATGATTTCCTTGAAGAATGGTACACCACAGGCGGCACTTGTGACAACATGCGTTATTGCTACACTAACAATATTAACTGGGAGTGTATTTCAACTAATTAATTATTTCAGTTTTACAGTTTGGTTTTGGACTGGTATCTCAACTGCCTCTCAAGTCTATCTTAGATACAAACGACCGAATTTAAAACGACCAACAAAAGTTAATATTGCTTTGCCAATTGTATTCTCGACACTCTGTTTCTTGATAACCATAGTTTCAATTTACGCATCTCCTTGGAATGCAGCTATTGGAATTTCAATTATTCTTACTGGAATCCCTTTCTTTTTCGTGCAAAAAAAAGTTAAACGTACAAACATAGCTTGGCAGTGTAATATTCCAATTATTACTTGCATTTCTACATTCTCTTTTCCTAATTAGTATTTTGTCAACGACTGCTGATGGTTTTAACACCGAGCACTCCTCAAATTGAACAGGATGAAAACGGCACCCATATATAGTCAGCGATAGTATAAATTCTACGCTAAATATTTATGTTTTACTGTTAAACGCTGTATATTTAGTGTCAATTACAGTCATGATTAGCAAAATTCAATAAAAGCATTGCAAAAGAGAAATAATTTACAGAAAACTAATTGTAACGAGAATTAGTAATTTACAGAGATTTAGTTGCCAAACCGTATTTCGTCGTATTTGCCGACATGTCGGATAAATCGAATTGAACCAGAAACACCAGAAAGTAGGTTCAATCCGACATGTCGGTATAAATCGAATTTAACCAACTTTTATTCGAAATTTTGTGCTTTTATGCGTTATTACAGCGAATGACACAACCTACCTACTTTTCGTTTAATAACAACATGTTGGCTAATATGAGGAAGTACGGTAACATGATTTTCTGAAAACTAATTCTAATAAGTAGTAATTTATAACAACGATTTTCATTTAAAAGAAGTAATTAATTTTCAGTAGAGTAAGCTAAGTAAAGTTGGCTAATTTACGTACTATAAAATATTATAGTTATTTTTGACAAGTTCGAATTATTCAACAATCATAACATGAAACTAGGATAAAAAATCACAGTTGCTTTAATAGGAGTGTGATGAATGGGAGAAATACACAATCTAAACAAAAAGGTTCTTTAAAAATTAATTTTACTAGCTTTGTGATCATGCTTCACATTGTAATCATGTAAATACCGTGCTTCCCCACTTACAACGACATGTCGTTATAAAGCGAATTGGACCAAAATCAAAAAGCGAGAGTTGGTCTGTCAGAAGTCTCCACACTAACTCTATGGGAATATGTCGGTATAATTCGGTTTATAACGACACTTGCTCTACTTCACTTTATAATAACAGGTCGTTGTAAGTGAGGAAGTACGGTAATGAGAGAAAAAAATATGTTCACTCAAATAACTTCAATTTATCAACACAGAAATAATCTGTTCCAGTGCGATATTTATTCATGCACATCACATTACATTACTCTAAACAGTATTCATTACTTGTTAGATGCGGAGAAAATATAGCGTTTAACAACTTTAATACATAACTCCATAAAGTGATACTCTATAATTTGATAAACTCCTGTAAGTGACACAAATTTCCAGAACTACCACTGACTTAATTCTAAAACTCTCTCTACAAATTGCCAAACTACGCAGTGCCATAATTTATCTGTTCCAACTTCGTCACTTTATGGAGCTCATACTGCATGTCATTTAAATTTTTTCAAGTCAACACAAAGTACTATCAAAATCTATCTGACTTGTAATATAAAATTGCCGCTGCGACAATCGACAAATTCAATAAACATTTTTCAGTGTTCGTCTCAATCGCTGTCAGTTATTTGCACCATCCTCTGTTTACTCTAACGTTTATATTTTTTGTAATATATATTTCCGAAGCTTAACACATACAGTGCCTAATATGTACTCAGGCAGTGAAACATTATTATGTAGAAATGAATCTCACATTCCAACTAGTGTCGCTGTCTGAGAGTGTAAACACAAAACTTTGAAACAGCTGTTTGGTGACCAAAGAAACGCAATGAGTTCAGTTCTGTGTACAATACGACTGTTCCCGTTGCTTTTATCCATCGTTATCTTTTGTCTTTTTTCGTAGAAATTTATTTAAAATTGAATTTGACAAGGACAACTTTGCAGATTTATGTGAGCAAGGAAATAAAGACGGAAAGCTTATTGCTGACGTTTCGTAGCCACTTGTTAGCATTATTTTCGTTTGGAGTGATGAGCAGTGACCACAGTCGAAGCGGTTTACAAGTTTCATCAAATAAGCCAATGGCATTATCTGTGATGTCGACTGCGAGTGCCTGTGACGAGTTGCGAAGATTGATTCACAAAACGCATCTTTCGTATTTAAACCGCGACGACACTCCCGACAAATTAGACCACAAAACAAAGCTGGAGGCTTTGATTCTCGAATATTTATCAATTGTATCTAATAGCCACAAATTTTGTCACGTCGAAGTTGCGGAATGTTTGTCTGAAAGTGTTACGCGAAATCCAAACTTCAGTGCTTACAAAGCTGCAATCGCTTTTGAGGTGGTCGAGAAATTTGCTGTTAATCTATTAATGAAGCCGTGGAGAAAAGAGTTTCGCGTCATTTGTCCTTACAGTGGTTTCTACAAACATACTGTTGAGAAGCAATTATATGGAAGTGAATACTTGTTATACTTAATGGGATATAAAAGAAAACACTTTCCACACTCTGTTATTGATTTGACAGAAGCTCCACTTGATCCAGACAGACTCGCCAGCATTGCATTAGACTGTTTAATAGCTTTTGTAGAATGCCAAATAATGATTCAAGTGTATGACATTCTCAAGAGAAAGGGATACAGTGTTACTTGGGTTGAAATACATGAAATTCGGTCAAAGTATATCTGTGGAATGGACGACGTCATTCGATTTATAATTGATAGGAAACGAAGCTGTAAACTTATAGATCTTGATGAATTTACACCGACTTTAAGTTCTAAATATGCGACTCATGTCTGCAGAGGAAGTTATTCAAATAATTGCTGGCAACTGCCGGAGCATTCTTCACTCTCGAAAAGAAACTTTGTCAATTACCCAAACGAAACGAATTTGTGTAATGATAGTTTGTCTAGAATTGATTCGTATGATTTGATGCATTTTCCAGTTGAAAATCCTCAGACACATAGTAACTCTGTGGGTAACTGTTGTAGTCTGCCTTTGATTCCTTACCTAACACCTCCTGCTCCACCAATGTTCTCTGTGGTTTATTCAGAAGATTCTAATGATAGGCCTACTAGTTTGTCAAAGCCCAACAAAGTAAACAAAGGAATTCAAGCTGGTTCTTCACTGGATACTCTCAGCGCAAGTTTAGGACAACTAAACGTGAAGTTGGAAACAACTCGCCTCCCAGATCCGATTCACCAGTGTGATTCACAGACAGTCGTTACAAAAAAGAATGATTTTTCAAAATTAACGAAGATGAACAGCAACGTTTTGGATCACTCTTTAGATGTTGTCGACGCTTCTTCTTTTGATACGAAGAGTAGAACACTTGAAAAATGTTCGAAGAAGTTCGATATGAAAAAGCCAAATACGATTACTGTTAGCTCAAAATGTGAAAATAGTAAAACAATAGCAAAAGCGACGAAAGGAGCTGTAGTTCAGAAAGGGAATCAAGGAGCTGCAAAAGTTTGTTTGCCAGTAAGTGTTGAGTGTTCAACAAAAAGTACATCAAAATCAATTGAACCGATTTGGTCTTGTTCCTCGTGTACATATTTAAACACTGTTCAGCGAGACATTTGCGAAATGTGCAGTCGCAGCAAAGAACGTGGTTCTGAAAATGTGCCCTTAGTGAGTGGCGGTAAGGAGTGTCCTCGGTGCACTTTAGTCAATGATAAAAATATTGATTATTGTACTGCTTGCGAAACAAATCTGATAGATTCTCCGACATATATTTAGTTATTTTGTGTGAGCAACATTAGCTTAATGTAGACCTGTGATAGTTTGTATTGATTTCTGATGCTTACGTTAATGTTTCTGTGTTGTGAAATCTTTGAATTGTGTACATTCAGTGATTTCTTAAGTAGTCTTCCTAAAGTTCAGGTAACTTGCGACCGCGTTATGACATCAAAGTAGCCAATATGAATTTTGCGGCTGCACGTTTGCTTATTGACGCTGAATCGGCAGAATGAATTAGCAGAATGTGGTTACATTAATGTTTCACTGATGGTTCACGGATTTCACGATTTACTTTTTGTTGATGTACTTCAACCCCGAAAAAGTTGTTAACTTTGCCGCGGCAACTTTGTTCTCAGTGCCTCAGCAAAGTGTGAACAGTTACAGTTTATTATACGATTATTAAGATAATGCGATGGATTCACTGTTATTCAATAATTATTGTAATACTATGTAAATCATATTTTGATGGCACATTAACCGCTGTTGTCGATATAAGCGTTTGCCTCTTGTTTCTTCTCTGTCACCAATAAGTAAACACCGACACAATAAACGAAACTGTTTATCAGTCCAAATACCTATATTACGAAAACAAATTAACTTTTCTTCGGTAACTTCCTCAAATATTGTCGCTTACGCCTGCAACGATGTAACCATCAAAATATCCTCTTATTTCGAGATGGTATTTATCTGTTTGTCGAGTGCTCAAAACTAAATGAATAATTGCTGTGAGCAACAACAATACTGCCGCTGTTGATGTGTATATTAACTCCTGTCAAATTTATTCAGGAATTTATTACACACGTTTTTACTTTTACTTGCTTACCGGAATGTACCAGTTAATTCGCGGAAGAATGACATTTTTCATTGTAACCAAGTAGCAGAAAAACGATGCTATTGTAACTGCGAAAGCCACTGCGATCACGAAAGTGAACACGATTGAATACCAGGTCCTCGCCGGTGAAATACTCACCAAACAGATTACTCCAATTATCTGTTATGAAAATCAAGTACAGTTATCGTACTGTTACATCGTTTCATTGAATCTGACTTAATGTTGAAATGATTCGGAGTATCGTTATGTTACCTCAAAACCTGTTTAAAATTAGAGATTTGCTGCAATAATAACAACATGTCGGTGTGACATAGCAGTACGACAGTTGAAAAAATAATCATGCAATTCATCACTGACGGTTCAACGACTTCGTTATAGTTACGAAGCGACCTTTCTACAGTATGAACTTTCTTCGGTTCATGTCATGATGTCAAAAGTAATTGGTTATTTCACGCAAACGCCTGGATTGATTTATGTGAAATTTGAAAAACTACTGTAATTTTTGCGTAAATAGTGACATATTATGGAGTAAGACACAAAACCCAGGTCAACAAAATTTTCACATTATTAATGATACCAAAAAGGTAAGGTTCTAAGCATCCAACTATTATTTTAAGCAACAATTTAATTTACTCTTTCACCTTATAAGGATATGTCGGTATTGACGTGGTAGTACGGTATATTTATTTTTGAATAGCTTAGTTCTGCGAATTAGTCAACATGTCGCTTTAATCGACACAGACATATTTCAGTAAAATAGCTTTGAGTAAAACAACTTCTGACATATCGGTGTATCTAGAAACCTTTAATTGCTGACAAAATAAACTTCATTCAATAAATTCACAATCGTTGTCTACAACACAGTCGTTTATTTTATTAACTTGATTGTAAGCATATATTTGAAAAATAAAGTGGTTAAACCCTTATTTAACGTAATGCCGCGAATTGGCCAATTTCAATAAAACGACGTTGCGATAGACTTCCGAAATGTCCGAAATACCTTTAGTTTTTACAGAATACAACTTTAGTTCATCAATCGTTTTCCATAACACTGTTTTCCAGACTGCTTTTCAAATTTCTAATCAATTTTTACCTGCGTTATAAGGCGTTATAAGCAGTAAAATAATTTTGACCAAATATATTTTTTTTAATTTTCATGATCACTCGTCATTGTTACTTCGGTATTACAATACCTTCTAATATTCGACTCATAACGGCGTGTAATATAAAATTTCAATTGTGACAAACAACAACACACACTTTCATTTGTTTATCGCAAATATTAAAAGCTACAGATAATTTATACGTGAAAATATTAAATATTCATTATGAGGAACTTTATAATACGAAAAATAAATAGGTTATGACGTACCATTTGAATAATTTGAAGAATAGCGAATTTTGACTTCAGGAATGAAAGGTTTAAATGAAGATCTTCACCAACTCCACTCGATTGCACAGCAAATCCAGCTCTCACAGCTGCAGAGTAATTCGCAGGACTTTTTTGAAAATGAGTTGAAGTACGCAACGTTTCCACTTGCATCTTGTTCACTGAATTTTGTAGACTTATTTTGGTGAAAAAGTGATTGCAAATAATTTTCCATTTTTAGAAATTCGAAATGTTTTAAAGGTGTTTCCATGTCCTCCCACGTCGAATGCGGAACAAAATATTTGTTAGAAAATGCTGAGTAATAACAGCGGTCATTGATATCCGCACCATGTCATGAAAAAACGTGCTTTTCATATTAATCTCAGAAATGGAAGTTGTGTGTGAGTGGAAAATGTATGTGTAGAAATCCACCATTTTAAATTATAAAATGCAAACACAGTTCACGGACACCACCATCACAATGTACCAATACTACTTTCTCGAAATAACTGACTTATGGGAAAAATCGAATTTAACCAAAAAGCAAAACTCACTAAGTTGGTATACAATCCAACGATATAAAATGAGTAAAAATTGTTCAAGTCAAAATTTAAATCAAGGTCAGCATCATCGTCAATTCGATCTCTATACATGCTTTCATTAAAAGCTATTTTTCGCTAAGTAGTTTTAGAAATGGAAGTTAATTGAACCATTAGGTAAATTGAGTTGTGAGATAACCTAAATTGAACTAATTTAACTTTTTTTCCAAATACTTTTTTCAAACTTTCTAGCGAAATGACGTTATAATAGAAGTTATACTAACACCACCTAAAATTCATTTACTACTGACCTACCAGTTAAAGCGAAGAATTACAGTATGCGAGGTTTGTTCTTGGCTGTGAAAATGTCATACCTCTGTCGAATAAACAATTTCTCCATTTCGGTATTCATGTGCAAAGTTTCAATAATGCTGATCCCTGACATTATGATCATGCAAGTTGCAACATCTGTTTACCCTACTAACCCTACTTAAATAAAACTGTTTAGTACAACCCTACTAAAACTAATCAAATCACGATTTTAAACGAAGAAATGCTTACGTAGTTCAACGAAATAGCGCAGAGGAACAAAAGTGAACAACGATCCCTGAGTTACGAGAAGACACGAATCAGTATTGAATGTTTGTTGAGTTTGTGTGAAAGATGAGACAACTGAGTTCTAATATAAATTCGTCTGAAACTTGCGAACATGTGGAATTATTGTCACATAGTTCTGTTCTTTTGCGAGGGTTGAATTGGTTGCGCAGTAAATCGCTGTTGGTCGACGTAACTCTCATCGCGGGTGGAGATTGTTTCGACGCTCATCGTGCTGTTCTGGCCTCGTGCAGTGATTACTTCCGCGCAATGTTTACGGGTGATATGAAGGAGTGTCAAGAATCCGTCATTAGTCTTAATGGTGTATCTTCGCAAGGAATGAGCGCATTGATTGAATACGCTTACACCGCTAGAGTTACATTAAACTTGACAAATGTTGAAATTATTCTCGCAGCTGCTAGTTATTTGCAATTTTTGGACGTGATTGAAGTTTGCTCTGCTTTTTTAGAACAACAAATAAACATCGAAAACTGCGTTGATATCGCGTTTGTCGCAGAGATGTTTTCGTTGTTGCGGCTTCGCAAGAAAGTGTACAGATTTATTTCAGCCAATTTATTACCCTTTTCACGGACAGTTCACTTTCAAAGACTTTCACATTATCAACTTGAATATCTACTGTCTTCTGATTTTCCAGTGGATTGCTGCGAGAGCGATGTTCTTACTATAGTTTTGAACTGGATACATTTTTCTCCCAAAAAAAGAATGAACTTTGCTGCAAATATACTGAGTCATATTCATTTTCATGAGTTATCCAAGGAGCAGTGGAAGAAACATGAAATACTAATGAAATGCACATCCTCTTCGTTTGTCTTGAAAAACGGCGCCTTCGGTGGAAATAAAACGAAAGAGTGTGCGTACAGTGATTTAACCGATGTTTCCAGTGCACTACTCAACTCCAGAGGAATGGAATTAGCAATTGTCAAAGTTGGAGGCTTTAGTGGTATTTCAGGAGTTACCAATGAAATCTCTTATTACCTACGAAGTGTGAACAAATGGAAGTATTTGACATCAATTCCACATGTTGACCAATGCAACTTCGGTGTTACTGTATTGTGGAACGAATTGTTTGTGGTTGGTGGATGTTATAATCAGAGCCTCGAAGAAAATGTTCATCCATTTGGTTTTAAATATAATGTATTGAATAACACGTGGTCTACGATTGCCATGATGCAACAAGAACGTTGTAGATTTACACTCTCTGCGGTAAACTGTAAAATATACGCGATTGCGGGTGCAGGGGAGATCAATGGTGAATACAGAGAAAGTTGTGCTTGTGAAGTATACAATCCAGTGAATGATACGTGGACAGAAATTGCGCCTATAGTAGGTGGTTGTAGAACGCAACATGCAGCAGCTAGCTGGAATACGTACTTGTACGTGTGCGGAGGTTTGGATCACGATGTTGTTCTTGATTCTGTTGTTCGTTACAACACATTGTGTGACATGTGGGAAAGGAAAACAGCGATGTTACTACCGAGAGCAGATCATAACATTCATTGTTATAAGAATAAGCTTTACATTACTGGCGGCTGGTATGAAGACGAATTGACTGCAACTCGAATACTCGTTGACACAATCGATTGTTACGATATTGCAACTGACCATTGGGAAACAGTGGCTACCATTCCAACGCGACGCCTTCACAGTAGTAGTATAATTTTTGGATCTCAATTGTATATAATCGGTGGTTTTCTCAGTGATAATACATTTAATAAGCGTAACAGTGTGATCGAATGTTTTGACATCGACGCTCGCTGTTGGTCGTCAGCACAGGAATACCCAGAACAAATCTGGGAGCACTGTGTTTGCACACTTTTTGTGCCGCGGTGTCACGACGACTGTGATTTGACGGGAAAATGTGACCAAAGTAGTTCCCGCTACCCAATGTTGGGTCACCCGACTATAAAAGCAAATGCATGAAATGCGCAGTCGCGTGAATCATGTGTTGGTTCGTTCGTCAGTGCAAACATGGCTGTGAGATTGTTCGCTGTGTTCGCTGAACTCACAGAGTTGTTTGTCTACTTTGCATTTCTTGCTGTGTTTGTAAAAAGTTTTACGCTGGTTCGGTCTCAGTGAACATAAAAATCAGGCCGCAATTGGTGCGATGGGTGCGCGCCAGAGCAATGCGCAGACTTCGGCGTCGAACACGAACAGTCCTCGGACGCAAGCTACAGGAAATGATGCTTCTGCGTCTAGTTCTAGTGCTGTGCGAGTAAATGGACTGTCTAGAAACAGACTGTCGAACAGTGGTAGTGATTGGCGTCAAAGAGCCAGAAGCTTGACAAACGTGATAAATGGTCATTCCGTCGGAACTGCGAATGGACAGTCAATTGTTGGTATTCCGTCGAGCGGTCAAGGCTCATTTGGACTTTCTGCTTCTCCTGATAGCGACACAAGTACAGAAGACGTTTCCTTTGGTCGTGTGTTTTCTGCCCATTCGTTGCCTGTGCAACTCGTACCTTTTAGTGGTAAATCGTTGTCGGTTAACAACTCTAAATTATTTCGTGTTTTAGCAGTGAAGTGCCCAGTTTGCTCCAAGACAGTGCTGCCAGAGGATGTCGAGTGCCATCTCGTCATGTGTCTTACGAAACCTAGAATTAGTTACAACGGTATTTATCACTAATGCCAATCGTCATAATGATGTTTTGTTTCAGAGGACATTCTAACTGAAAACAAAGGCGAATGTGTTATTTGCCTCGATGATTTAAGTCAAGGAGATACTATTGCAAGACTTCCATGCCTTTGTATATATCATAAGAGGTTGGATATTTCATTGCACATTAGCAGCAATTACTGTTTTTTTTTCTTCAGTTGTATCGATTCCTGGTTTGAAGTTAATCGTTCTTGTCCCGAGCATCCTTCAGACTGAAAATATATTTTACTATGAATTCCAAATTCATGACCCAATGTTGCTTTAGAACTTTAACCTAAATCCTCATTTCAAGGTCTGCATATGCTGTCAAATGACGTTGTCACAATTGGTGTGATAACTTTTCAAAAATTAAACGTAAGATAACAATCTTCGTGCAATAGACACGGATGTTGTTTATTTATAACTGTTGGCGATTTAATCACATTGGTAACTATAATAACATCAGTTCAATTTTTGTTAATTTTTTATTAAATGTCATTTGAAACTGTTTAACTGAATTCATTTAAGTCTTGGACGATAATTCGGCGTACATTGCTGCTGCATATTTTATTCGAAAGCAGAAATAATGCACAATGTGCACTATCTAAACCAGCAATATTATAACTGAATTTACCGCACTACCTCGCTTTCAACATGTTATAAAACGAATTTGACCAGGTCTCGAATTATAACAACATGCTCAAAAAAAATTGAATTTCACCCATAGGCTTAGAATGCTTTATATTGAATGGATCTTGGACGTTAAAAATTTTCCTCGATTTATACAGGGTTACAATTTTAGAAGTTTCGGCCTTTAGTTTGAAATTACCACAGTTACGAGAAGTACATCACATTGAATGAAATGAAATAAG
>NCKV01000751.1:0-14062 GCA_003675905.2 Leptotrombidium deliense
TTTACTCTTTCTTCAATTCAAGTCACATTTCACGATTACGAAAAAGCGATCGTTTCATCACTGCTCAAAAAAGAATTAGAATTAAACTTTCTGAAAATTTGTGCGCCAAATTATACTTTGAAAGAAGTCAAAAAACCTTTTCACCCAAAAATGTGAAAAGCAAGAAAAAGTATTAAGAGTTTCGCTGTAACGTAATTCGTGTGCTATTAAACTTCCTTTCAAACTTTTTCATTGAAAATTTATTTCTCTAAAAAAATGTTTTTAAATGAAACTGAAAAAAAACATTTATTTTCGTGAAAAAATGAATCGGCCAGCGAAACGATGACTTTTGTCGCTTGCAGCGAACATAATCCGAATTTGATTCGCGTTTAACGGCAGAAACAAAAAAAAACAAGCAACAAAAAAGATGAACAAACGGCATCATTCGTATCATTTGTGTCCATTTCATTTGTGACGTTTTGTTTATGCAGTCGAGAATGCTGTGTTTCAATAAACAATTTGCTCGCTTGCTGTTGAATGCTGCAAATATTCATTGTGTGAGTTCGAATGTGAATTGCAATTGAATAAGAATCGAATGCGTTTTACAAACAATGCGAACGCCGCATTAATTGTTTTGAATTACTAAACGAGTGAAAACAAAAAGCAAACGGAAAAATTTGACATGCATTCATTTGGAATGCAAACATCATTCGTTTCACAACTTCTCGACGCTGAACGATAGCGTGCATTCATTTTTTAGGTTCACTTTTAGGGTCAACATATCACAGTGTTTCGAATCGCAATCAATTTAATTTCTGATTTGTTTAAATTGACACAATTTGAATGCGATGTGTATTTAAAAGTACTGCTAAACTTTATTTTTAGGCATGTGCGAAAACTGAACGGTAAAACTAAATTGCGGTCATTCAATGAATGCCAATTGAACGCATAAAATACTTTCGCAATTGACAAACACGAAAAACGCAATTCAAACGAATCTTTCCTCGTTTTCTGGCTGGGCGCAGTTTTCGTAACTCGACGCAAATTATCTCTTTAATGAAGAATTCAATCGCAATTAATTATTCAATTATTTCTCCACGCTAAACGCTCCTCGTACATTCACGCAGTAATTAAATTGTAACCCAAATTTGATTCTTAGCGACTGATGTTTTCAGCACTCATCGCTGAGTTTATTTCGAATTTAGTGCGTCTCGATTTCATGTAATAACCAACACAAATAAACAAAAATTCCAATTTTTAGCCCAAAAGCACCTACGCTTTACATTCATTGTGGCCGTCGTTTTTCCCCTACAGCGATCTTTCGATAATTAAGCGATGTTCAAACTTCAATGAAACATCGAGTCGCATGCATATGCTGCTCTGAAAGATGTGTTTTTCCAGCAAATTGTAAGGAGGAAAGCTAAAAGCTGTGCACGAATCGTGATATCGATTAACGGTGCATTAAACTGTCTGCAGACGAATAAACGGTTCACACAATCGTTGCTTTTTCTGTTTTTGTGTTTACCATTGCAAACTTAAGAAGTGAATACATACACGCACGTATGCCACTGTACATAATGGATGCTTTGTTTTTTCAATGCATTTCAAAATGTGAATGTTTAATTCAATGAATGCAATTTATGTGTTTTTACACACTTCTGTATTTATAAACAATAAAAACAGAAAAGAGTGCAGCGTTTCCACATTTTTTCAAAAGCATAAAAAAGAGCGAAACACAGTGAGTTGCGGGTTGAATCCGCCAATTGGCGAACATTCTTTAAATCGTAATTATTTTAAATTCAATTCACACGCAAAAACAGGAATTTTAGAAAAGTGGATTAACTTTCCTTGAATCGGCAAAAGTCACTAAAAAAGAAAAAACAGTCGTTTATCAAATAACATATCAAATAATGCCAGCGAATCCACGCTATGCAACGGATTTTGATGTTCCCGAATGCAACATCAACTAACTTGTAACGTTAATGAATTGCGAGAAATGAGAAGTTTCAAAATTGTGCGCCAAATTCAGCTGTGATTAATAATTGTAAATGTTGCAGTTTTGCGAAACTTTAAAAGCACGGTAAAAACTGAAATGCGCTCGAATTTATTTCAAGGTTGAAAATTGGCAGCATTCTTCAATCAAAACTGCAGCCTTTAACGGAGAAACTGAGAACATAGCGACGTTAACACTCGCAACGGCAAACTGCGGGATTGCAGAACAACGGTGAGAAGAACACAGCAGGTTCTGTTCTGCAGTGGACGTCGACAGGTACAGTCAATCAATTGAAAACCAGTCTGTAAAGTTGTTTGCGAAGCTAGCTTTGAGCACATTTTTCATTTTCGTGAGTCGCCTGTTGCTGTTAGAGCAGGTTGGAAGGCAGGTAAGGCTTGTTAAGCAAATCAGCAGTCAGCGATTGCATGACATCACACACGGCGTACATGTATACAACATTCGCTGTTGCACTGTGAGTTTCACAGTATTCGTTGTTTCGTTGAGAAAAGTGGAGACAAAAAGGATACGAATCGCGAAGTCGCGACGACAACACATCGCTTCCCACTGTAATGGATGCAAAGGATGTGCTTTCATCGCTCACCGTGCGTTGCTTTTGTTGTTTGAATTAGAAAAGCTCAGTAAAAATAGGACGTTTTCAGTGCTCGTTTCGACCTAAAATACGGCCAACGTTTGTTTGTGAGTGCAGTGAGTCGCGAACCCATGTTGCACTTGGCTGCCAACTTCTCCAAATGATGTCCACTTTCGTGCCTTTTAAATTAAAAACTATAAAAATGAAGTTCTGGAACAAAAAAACTTTAAAGATAACTGACTATGATCCTGTGTACAAAGTGGTGTACTTGGGTAATGTTTTGACTCCGTGGGCCAAAGGCGAAGGAGTGATCGATAAACCGATGGCTACTCTGTGGAAAAACTACGTTTCAAACGTGAAACACGAAATTAACATGAAAGTAACAATTTGCAACTCTGGTCTTAAAGCGATAACTCGCGAACATGGATTAACCGAATATTGGGCAAACAGAATCACTTACTGCGGAACACATCCGAATTATCCCAAAGTTTTCTGTTGGATCTATAGACACGAGGGCCGGAAGATGAAACAGGAACTGCGGTGTCATGCAGTCCTTTGTGAAAAGGAAAGCAAAGTACAGCAGATGGCCGACGAACTGAACGAACGACTTATCAATGCATTGCAAGAGTATCGCAGGGAGAAGAAAGTGCGACAAAATGCTCGACTTTCGCTAGCTAATTCGTGCCAAGAAATTCCAGTAATTCCTCTTCGAAAACAACTGTTGATTAAAGGTTTGGCTAATTTTCGGCCGCCGTTAGAACGGTCTAAGAGTGCGCCAAAATTGACTTCAATCGAAGAGATCGTAGAAGAGTCGTCGCAAGTGAATGATTCCGAAGAAGAGGAAGAGTTCATTCACCAATGCGACTCGATTTCTTCGGAAGGACAAGAAAGCAGTTCGGATATAATTGCAGACGACTTCGATTCCATATCGGAACAGTTGGGAGCGATAAATGTTAACTGTGTCAGTAATGCGTGTGTTGCTGAGGACACTTTCTGTGACTCAAATTGCGTGGAAAATGTTCCGAACCCGAATAAAAAAGCAACAGTTTTGAAATGTATTGATGAATCCGTGGATGGAGAGGACGAGGACAACATTTCGAACGAATCCGGATATTCGGAAACTGGTGACACAGCCTCGTCGGTAAAAAGCAGCAATGAGAGCAGCTAACGAACGCTTATACACCTGGTTTCCATAATTTTCTAATTAAAGTTACGACCACATTTCACGGTTGAGACACACGTGTTGCGGGCACCGACCGCACAGCTCGCAGATATGGCAGTCGCTCAGTTTGCACCTCATCACAACTCATCCTTACTTTCGGTCGAATCGAAGATGAATGTTGTGTTGCAGTCTAACTCGTGTCGCTAATCAGTTGACACCGCTGCTGACAGCAAGTAAATTATTGAACAATGTTTGCATTTTTGTGTATTTTTTGTAAACAATTAAATCTGGACGTGAAAACAGATATTTTGGATCGTTTATAAAGAGTAGTAAACCTGATGTCTGACACATTAAACGCAGCCGTTAGCGTTAACTGATACTAACAGGTACACAATTTGAAGAACGCAGTCCCTCCGATGGCTGCGTTCGCGTACACTTTTTACTGTTCACATTTGAAGCAATAAAAAGTAAGATTATTTAATTGCATTCCTGATTGTTTGCATTTCTCGGTCTTTTTCGTGTTCAGCGATCACTTCGCTGATCGCATCACTCATTCACTGACTCACTGATTCGTGCATCAATGCATCGCAACGCATTTGTGTTTCAATGAGTCCGTGAGCTGACATCAATTGTCGCCGTTTATAACGGACATGCAGTCAGTTGTGACCGTAAACAGACGGACTGAACGTATGCGGCCATTGATCAAAGGGAACAAATCTTTTCAAAGGCGTCCGGCACTTGAATGCATCCTAATTGTGTTCTCAATTACTGTTATTTCATGTAAATTAAAGTCCCACTGAAAGCGTTCATTTGTTGTGCAATTTAGTAAACATTGAAATTGTTTTTCTTTTCTCGTTTCTCTTTTGTAATTCAATGTTTCGTAAAATGCTCGTTTGCCGAAAGAATCCAAGGCAAACGATCAATGTTTTTATATAAATTTAATGAATTTAAACATTGAACTTATTTGACTTCAATGTGGAAATGGATTATATCAAAAATGGAGGAATCGACATTCGCGTTACGACAATTTGAGTTCATTTTTTTGACCGCTGTGCAAACGAGAGACAAATTGATTTCACCGCAAATATTGTGTTTTCCATGAAATGTTTGTGTTTGAATGGCAAAACTCGAACACACAACATAGTGATGTTTGTGTTTTGCTTCCTTCTTCGAAACGTATTTTTGGCAAAATGTTTACACAACTTAATATCGCATGTTGCTGCAGATTCGCATTTAAATTATCTGTCTGGCAATGATTTACATTTAACTATTCGCTATTAAATTATTATTGCACTAAAGTGTCAGTAAAAACATTGAAATGAACACAAATCTGACTGCTGTCAAATAAACTTTATCACAGAATAACATAATTTGTGATTTATTCATTTATGTAATGTTCCGATGACGCAGTTGAAGTGTTATTAAAAATAGACTTCAATTCTCAGGAAAACAAAATTACTTTCTCATCGATGCTTCAATTGCAAATAATGATTGCAATGTTTCATTGTTTTAGCGATAAGATAACGTCGTTGAAATCAACAGTTGTCCAATAAATAACGAAAATCAGCGAAAGTAGCCAAACATTACGTGTACTTTGTTTTCCAACCGAAACCTATTTTCATCTCCTACTCATCGACCACAATAAACAGCCCACAAAACACTCACTGAACTAATATCACTGCTTTTGTTTTATAATTCTCATTCACTTTTCTTCGCTTGTCCCGCATAACTCAGACTATTTTGACAAACTGCACTTCTCTGTCTGTACCGTCATTTTTTCCATTGTTGTTGTTCGCTGTTTATCCAAAGTTGTGAAATATATTGTTTGTTCGATAAATTCAACCGTCGAGATTACATAATATAAACATAAAGCAACAAAAAACATAAAACCGGAAACGTTGTCTATAATGATGCGTGTTAATTGCGAAGGATTATTGGCGACACACAAGCCTTTTGTTGTCCTATTTCGCTGATTCGATAACTTTGCTTGCATTAAATTCTATTCACACCTCTAAAGCTAGTAACGAAAACGAAACACGAATAATTTAACATTAAAATGCAAGTTTAAATGCGTGCACAAATTGCAAGCGATTGTGATAAATGTGACAGCACCTCAAACTTGTGCAGCATGTCGATTTTGGTTGATTACAATTTCAAATGGAGAAATTACTACCCATATTTAAACACAGTTGATACACTTTTTAACGACATTAAGATTAAATGTGCAGTAAATATGTTTTAAGGAGGAAGTATTAAATTTCGCAATTGACTGACTTGACGTCGACAAATGCAATAAAAAAACATGATCACGTTTTGTCACTTGTTTCTCATATTTTGTATTGATACAGTTACAGAACACAAAAACATTTGTTTTTGCAGCGATAACAAGTCAACTTTACGCATTTTATTGAAAACTAAATTTTTTGCAGAAAAGAAGAAAACTTTTTGGCAACGATTGCGAAGTGAGCACATTGAACGAAGAATGTCTATATTATTGCTGAAGCTGTGTTGTTTTTGCACTTGAAATAGAAAATTGAATTAACGCTGAACACAAACACGAAGATTAAAAGAAAGATAATTTGCATTCATCATTTTACAACGAAACATATAACTTCATTGCAATCAAACACTTACTCTTGAATTACTGTTCTTTCTGACACGTTGAATATACAATGAAGTAATACTTTTGTCTCAGTTGACAGTTAATTCACACTTTCCTCGAACACTTAAACGTGAAATGAAAAGTACAAGATTTGGGAAGGACAAACATTATATTTATTACAATTGCGAACGTAAAGCATTCATTAAAATGCTTAAGAAAATTGAAGTTAAAAGACGCGTGAAAGTTTTCTGTGGATTTCAATTGAAATGCGCAACGAACGAGTGCATAATCTGCGGTAATCTGCATGATTGTATGATTATAAGTAACTAAAGATACGTTTCTGTGAGAGAAGGCAACATAATGCAATCATTTGTGCGAAAACATAAAAGCGAAATGGAATTACATGGCAGTATTCGTGATTTACGACCGCGAAATTTCTCACAGAAATGTGATTGAAAGGGCGTACAGTTCACTACTGATTATGTTTTCATTGAAATATATTTTGAATGCGAGTTTCAATGTTTCGATTAATGTACAGAGTAAAAATTTGAGTTCGAAATCAAATTATTCAAGTTGTGTTCAGTTGCGTTTCGCCTTCGGCAGAATGCAGTTCTGTTTGTTACTCGATAGTTGTTGGTTTTGAGGAAATTAAAAGACGTTTCTCGACACTCTCGAATCACGGCAACTATTCAGATGTAAAACAGATATTGTCTGTTCTTCAGAGTGCAGTGACATGAATTGTGGTGAACGAGTATCGAATACATCAACTACCATTTCCCTTACCTGTATTTCGAGAGTTTCACAAGATTGAACGGGATAAACGACACCAATCGCAAAAGGAAACGACTGATTAATGTTCTTCTTTCAAAATAAGTTAATGTCACAAATAATGATTACTTGTTTATTTCAATACAAAAACAAAGAAATGAATTCTGTTTACGTTTCCGCAAGCATTACTCCAGGATGAATAATTCACTCTCACGTTCGGTCTTTCATGTTTCCTCTCTCAATAAATTCCATGTACCGTTCACATTATATGTTATTACAACGCCATTTACATTACATACATTTGCAATCGACTTTGAATAACTGAAAGCCTTCACCAAAAACAAGAACCAACGTTTCGTGATCACTTTAAATTTAACGTTACTATAATAACAACGACGTGTTGCTTACTTGGTAAAAGTGTGCGTGCAGCCAGAAATGTCAGCGACACACGAAGAATTCATTTCCGCCGGATTCACATCTATACTTTGTGATCTCAAGTCAACCACGTATTTCCATAGAATTACTTTTTCGTCAACCGAGGTTGTCAACAACAAATCAGTGCTCAAAATTAGTACCCCTGCAACAATTCATACTATAGAATACATATTAGGGCGGCAGTGATTACCAGTCAATGATGAACAATGAAAACCATGTTTCACTGTCGAAAACAGTACTTCGACGGAATTTGAAGTAAATTTTAACAATGTACACACCAATGAAGTATCGTCTCCTCCGGAACACAAAATCCAAAAATTATCTATTAAGCAACATTTAACTAAGAAAGCCTTAAGTTTTCAGACCTATTATGTGGCGACAATCAAACGAATTCACTGCTGATTGATGTTGTAGATGACTATTCAGATAAGAGAGCGGCGATATAGACAAAGTCTTCGAAAACAGACCATTTAAAACTTCGAGATCTTTTGTTGACTTTTCTACGGAATGCAATTTACTGCAAATTTGAGTAACGATGTTCTTATCGTGAGACCAAAAACGAAGCTTGCCATCGTTTGAACCATAAACATAAATCTGGTTACACGCTTTCAAAGAAAAACCACAAAAATTTCCAGCTTCACAAATACCAATCATTTCAAACAAATTGTCGTTATAATTAAACAAAAATAAACGAAAAAATGAATCTGAACACGCTGTTCCAATTAAAAACATATCGCTTTCACATTCATCGATCGTGACACTCATATATCTTGTTTGAGGATCAACTGTTGGGGCAAAGTTTTTCCACGGTTTACGTTTAGGTCCATCCAAGTTCCACAAAAAATGATTTACTAATTGTTTAGCAACTAGTGTCCCTTTCAAAAATATAAGTTTCCAAATAATCAATTGAGATCGCCCTCCAGCTGTCACCAAAAGAGTATGTTCTCGACTATTGATGCTTGCTGTCGCTTTAATGTTTGATATGTGCCCGCAGAGAGATGCTTCTTTATGGAGTTCATTACTTTTTACATTAAACCTAAAAATGACAGCCTCACTGCTTTCTCCAGCAGTCACAAAATAAAAATCTGACACATCTCTTTGAAACAAAAAAGAAGCACAATTGATTTTTGATGAGTTAGATGGAACGCTGAGTGGATTATTTACAGAATTTGTCCTTTTAGAGTACCAAAATATTTCTTTTTGTTTGATAAATGAAAAATGATAAGTATCATTACACCTTCTAAAATCCCAACTTCGGTGACCACCACCACAACTCACTGTCCACAATGTTGACTGCTGTTCTTCACTAATAACAACAAAATCGGTGGACACAAATCCTAGTGCGTGTATTGAGCCATTCGAATCGAAATAGAGTTTTGAAATCCAGTCTATGCTGCTGCCAAAACTAATTACTCTTAAGATATAAATAATGTCTTCAACTTCATTGTAAAAGTATTGAACGACCTTTCCATTTCGACCACATGAATAAACAAAATTTAAGGAATTTGACTGAATATCAGTTACACCGTTACTACCATGAATCGAATTAAACAACCTGCTTTCTTCATTTGGTTTGAAAGCAGTGACAGATCCAGATCGGTCGCCCACAATTAGTAAATTAAACAGCATTAACCCACACGTTGGCCACCGATATTTACATACTGGTAGTGTATGTCGCCGAATTAATTTTGATTCATTCCACAGTTTCATTTCACCATTTAAACCACACGTTAAATAAATGTCAACAGACACGAAAAACAAGCTAAAAACTTTTGAACAGTGGGCTTCAAAAGACTCTTTTGATAGGTTGTTGAAATTCACTTTCAATATTTCACCGAAGTTATTACCGAACAATATAAATTTTTGCAAAATATCAGTGGAAAAAATACAATAATTTTGAAATCGTTTACCTAAATTTATGCTAATTTTAGGTTTCTCATTTAAACAATCATAGACTGAAAATATTCCGTTATCTGATATAACCATTAAACTGCCGTTGTGGAAACCAACAGATTTAGGTACATGTGAATCACACTTCAGACTACTTATGATTGTTGGTCGAATCATATCTTCAATATGTTTAACACGAACACAACAATCATTTCCTCCATAAAATATTCTTTGTGAACTTTCATCAACACAAACAGTCCAAATATCAGAATCACTGTACTTTGTTTCTTTAAACATTAACTTTTCGTCTTCAATATTCCACAAGTGAATATTCGAATTCTCACCAACGCTTAAAATATATTTTTGTAGCACAATAACTTTCCAAATACGGGACTCATGACCATAAAATACATTTAAGAAATTAAACTGTCCAATTTCTCCATTGATAGCAAATTGTTTTTCGTCATTCACGTTATTTGGAATGCAGTGTCTGTACAAACGAATGCTTCTATCATCCGATGCAGTCGCCAAAAGCTTATTAGAATGATTGTAATTAATCGAAAATATAACACCATCATGTCCAGCGATTCGCTGAACAATAGTAACTTTTGCACAATCTTCGTTTTCCCAAATGATAACCTCTTTGAAAACTGTTCCAGCGGCCAATAATACTCTATCATTAATTCCAATTTCAAGTAGAAGAGCGGAATACAAAATACACTTAGTTGGACACTGTATCCTTAATAACTCAGATTCATTGTGAATGTCACATACAATTAAAGAATTATTAGCCACGACACAAAATACTCTGCAATTGTTTATTTTTGTTTCCAATATCCAATCGCTAATATTTATGGCTTTACCCAACTTTGTAACCGTAGAATCATAAACTTTAAATGTTTGAAAAAGACGGTTTCCAGCCACAACTGCAGTTATTGCTTTTAAATGTTCACAAAAAGAGGAACTAATACAGTGAACTTTGCAGTTTTCAAAAACAGTAGTTTCCGACAAGACTTTCAAATCGTCAAGACTCCAGATTTGTAATATGTTTCCGAAACCTACAATGCAATGAAAAATGACTGTTCAAAAAATTTTAATATTACCGACGAATAAATGACGACTATTTACATGAATGCACGTAATGCTTGTCTTTATGAATTGTGATTGTAACAGAGACATGTTTTCAATATTCACAAACACGTGAACGAACTACAGTGCAGCCATCTGTTACTGTTACAACCCGAATCTTGATGGAACTCTGCGAGGAGCTGTTCCGTTTGGTTTCTTAAATCCAGGCGTTACAATAGAGGATTTCTTTGAACTTAATGTTTCCTTTGCTTCCATTTCCATCTTTTGCTTCAAAATTTGTTCCTGTGCTATGGCCATCTCCTTTTCCATTGCAACTTCATGACTTCGCATCGCTTTCTTTCGTTCCAATCGTGATTTACCAGATTCCTTAACGGAGTAAAACATTGGTCCCAACTCTGCGAGCCATGTCCCATCGACTGCAGTTACACATTGCATGTATTCTTTGGTGGTCATTAAAAGTTCGTGATAAACAACATAATCAGGAGTGAAGCCCATTCCGTAAAGGGATGATGTCGGATGCAAATGACACGGCATTCCAGTTCGACAGTTAACGTATTCCCCAATTCCTTTGAGTCTTGCTCCTTGATGGAAATAAGCAGAACATATACATTTTCGGATACAGTCCCATTCGTTTCCAGACGAAACTATTTTCAACTTTTCCGAATCCATAATTTCTTTGAGTTGTTGTCTGACTTCTCGCACTTTTCTCATAGCTTTTGAATGAATGAACTGTTCTTGGCACCAATGAGAAGAATATTTATGCATTCTCCATTGTTGATATACGTTTAACAGTGTTAAGTGGTCCGACTCGGGTACTTGAAACTTTTCTCTCACCAAATCACTTTCTTCTTCTCTTCCTTTTGGTCGGTAAAATATAGAAGGCACAGACAGCATAGAAACTATTGTTAAAATTTCTTCAGAACAACCCATTTCAGTGGACACGAGAAGCATTTTAGACATTGCAGGATCTAAAGGAAACTCGACCATATTTCTTCCCAAAGGAGTTAAATTACCAACATTATCTAATGCTCCTAAAATCCACAACTGATACATTGAATTCAAAATATTATCTTGTGGCGGTGGGTCCATAAAATGAAATTGCAGTAAATCTTGAACTCCTAAAGATTTCAGTTGTAAAACAACATTCGCCAAATTGGTACGCTGAATTTCAGGCACGGTTGTTGTAAGCATTTCGTGTTTATATTGTGATTCTGTATACAGTCTAAAACAACAGCCTGGACCTGTGCGTCCAGCTCTTCCTGATCGTTGATTGGCATTTGCTTGAGAAATCGGATACACTTGTAAGGCATCCATACCAATTCGAGGGTTATACACTTTCAGTTTGCAGAAACCGGCATCGATTACATATTTAATACCATCGACAGTCAATGACGTCTCAGCGATATTTGTTGCTACAACACACTTACGAACACCACTTGGAGCTTTATCAAAAATTTTTGCTTGCAAATCAGATGGCAATTGAGAATAAATCGGAAGGATCGCCAACTGAGGTGTTGCTGTATTTGATGTTTCTTCCAATGCTTTTAATCTCTCAGCGATTACTTCACATGTTACTTCGATGTCTTCCTGTCCAGGCATAAAAATGAGAATGTCTCCAGGTTGCATACTTAAATGTATCTGAATAGCTTGTTTTACAGCTGCATCAACATAGTCTTCAACAGCATTTTTGGCAAAGAATATTTCGACTGGATAAGTTCGTCCTGGAATAATATAAACTGGAACATTACCAAAGAACATAGCAAATTTAGAAGAGTCCATTGTGGCAGAAGTAACGATCAACTTTAAATCTCTTCTTCGTGAAACAACTTGACGCAACAAACCAAATAAAACGTCGGTGTTTAGTCCTCTTTCATGAGCTTCGTCCATAATTATTGCGGAATAGTTGTCTAAATCTGGTTCTGATAATGATTCTCTCAAAAGTATACCATCTGTCATGTATTTGATTATTGTTTTCTCTGATGTACAATCTTCAAAACGAATGGCATAACCTACTTCATCTCCTAATGTTATTCCCATTTCATCAGACACTCGTTTTGCAACAGACATAGCAGCGACACGACGAGGTTGAGTACAACCAACAACACCAAAACGAGTATAGCCTTCTTCATGCAAGTACTGAGTTAATTGTGTTGTCTTTCCTGAACCAGTTTCACCAACAATTATAACAACATTGTTATCCCTGATAATATTAAGCAATTCGTTTCTAACAGCGAAAATGGGCAAATACTGACGTTGCTTCTTAATTTTTTCACGATCTGAACCCTTATCTTTTGTGATATGGTCTTTAAAGCGATGTTCAGCCTTAAAGTCATCCACATTTTTATCATCGTCATCTTTAGGTTTTTTGATACCCATAATATCACCCAATTTAGTACCGGCAAGTTCCCATTCTTTTTTCTGTGCTTTCTTTCTCTCCTTCATTTCTCTGTGATAACGTACTAAAGCGGAACCTTTCTTTGACAGAATTGCCATATCCGACGTAGCATCTTTAACAGGTATTACAGGTTCTTGTTGTTTTGTAAATACTATTCTTCCATCTAAAAAAGGTGGCACAATATTATGAACCATCAGGTGTACTCTTCCCTCAGCGATATCGTCGCTTTCGTCAAACTCGGACATTTTGGTGACTCCAGAAAGCAACATTCGATTATTTTCCCACTTCTCATTATCTTTGTGTATTTGTCTTTGTTGTGCTGAGATTCGTTGTACAGTTTTATTCTTCTTCAATGCCTCTTCTTTCTTCTTGGCATATTCATCGCTTACGTCACCGAAAGGATTATTATCGCATTCATCATCATACCATTCTCTGTCTATCCTTCGAATTTCTTCCTGATCTTCTTCGTAGTCGTCAAGTGTCTTGCGTTCACTTCGATCCGATCTTTCACTGCGAACACTTCTATCAGGTCTGTCGCTACGAACGCTTCTATCACCTCTGTCGCTACGAACACTTCTATCGGGTCTGTCACTACGAACACTTCTATCAGGTCTGTCACTGCGGACACTTCGATCTCCGCGTTCACTTCTATCGCGTCGCACGCTTCTTTCACTGCGTTCATATTTCGAATAACGTTCGCTTCTGCTTCCTCTTTCACTTCGATCTCCGCGTACACTTCTCTGTCCACGTTCACTCCATGCTTCCCTAACTCTTCTTTTGTCTCTCTCACTGTGCGACAATTTTCTCTCTTCGATTTCCCAGCTGTTTTTCGACATTTCTCCTAAATTTCAGTCTTTCATCACTCTGGGACTTGCTTTGGGACTGTGTTCAAACTACATCCATTGTTTGCAAGCAGAGAAAATATGCGCTATTTCTATCTGTAAAAGTCGCAGAATGCCTTCAATTTATGACCATTAACACATTTGCCGTTATAACCATTTGCCTGAAATATATTTTTTCCTTTATATACTGATGCGTTCGAGTCTAAATGTCATTTTTATTCCGACTTGTGATGTTTTAAGTGATTGTAAAAGGGAAACAAAATCTACTCCCGAAACTGTTCCGAAACCCGAAAATAAAATGTTCTCACTTAACAAGTA
>NCKV01000752.1:0-14056 GCA_003675905.2 Leptotrombidium deliense
TGTCATTTTGATATTTTTGATAGTTCAACATTAACAGTTTGTTTTAGCAGAAATGTTTTCAAACTCACAACAATAATTTGATATTGTAATTTATTTATCAATGTAAATGAAACAAAAGTCAAAACCAAAAAGTTTACTTTGAGTATTTGTGGAACACTGCTGTGACATTAGTTTTTTCTTTTGAGAATTGAATAGTTGTTAACCACGATTTAATCATTTGGTAATTGCTCTTTTTGAATGAGAATGCAAAAAATATGAAAACCCCTTGAAGAGCATTGAAAATAATAAACGGATACCAAAAGCCGCTGTTTCCGTTTAAACTTGCCACTAATCCAAATATCCAAGTTCCGCCCATTAATAAACCCAATTTCATGTAAAGATAAAGAGTCAAATATTTCGGGCCACTGTTTGCGGCGGAAACATCATTCTGCATTTTTATCAGTTTGTGTATGGTGAACACAAAGAAAATGATGTTCAATGTGAGCACCAATATCAACGGCAATGTGAAAAAAGTTAAAATTGCTTTGCGTTGATTAAGCCAACAAAAATTGAATCCGTACAACGATTGATATTCATTGTATTCGAAAAAATCGTTGCTAATTGATGCAATTACAATTAATGCTGGAGTGAACCACGCATAAAGCGAGTATTTAAAGAACAAGTGATCGCTTTCGATGCTGTTCTCAGTGCGTCCAAAAACTTTCCAAATGTCATACGACATGACATTCATCCAGAAGAAGGAACACAGGTAAAAATAGTGCGTTGTTACTCCTGACATTGTGCACGCTATTTTACGTTTATAATTCAATGAAGATGAAAAAATGAAACTGAAATGTGCACACAACAAAGCAATCGATAAGCATGTTAGGTTTCTTCCAGCAGTCGTTTGCAATCTCGGTAATAATGTGTAAACAAACAAGTGAAGTATCAAACAAATAATTGAACAGATAAGACAAATGTTGGTTATAATAAACTGCGCTCTCGTTACGTTCGAGAATGCGTTGAATTTAAAGTCAGAACAAATCAAAACTGATCCTTTCTTCCGGTTGTCGAATTCAAATTCATCGTTCTTGTAGAACGTTTTCGTTCTATGAATATAAATTGTGCTCTCGTTAATTTTGGTGTACATTCCCTTTGGTATTCGAATTGTGCGACAATAGTGCAAAATTCGTGTCGAGTTTGAAACTGGAGTAGCAGTTTCAATTAATACACATTCTCCCGTTTCGATGTTCAGCTTATATTTGTTAGGGCAGCCAAACGTTGTACACGTGTCCATTATTGGATTATATATTTTTCCGTCAGATAGTTGACATTGAAAATTATTGTGTCCCCCAACAACGCTGCCAGTTCCGAGTCGAATATCCAAAAGGTTTGACAAACCGCCCCACCAAAAGTAAGGGTTGTATTTTTTAGTTGGTTTTAGAGTTGGCTGACAACTCATATTTCCAAATTCTGCGTTGCAAATGGCGCAGTCAATGTTTTTAAACACTTTGCCATTTGTGTAAACATAGGATGTGTAACTTTCACATTTCTCTCGAACGTGATCAACACGCCAAATATGAACGCAATCATTTATATGTGGAACGCACGGTCTCACTTTGAAATGCTTTAGTCGTAGTAATTCGAGTAAATGAGATTGCAGTATGTCACAAGTGTACTGTTGTCCTTTAAATTTTATTAGCAAACTGTCAGTCGTCCATTGAATTGTCGCATTTTTCTTAATGTGTTCAAACGGCACAATTTGAATTTCGGTACCTTTTGTCCTGAAAGTTATGCAATTACAAGTTATGTCAAATCATTCACGTTAATAATCGTAATTTATTTTGTCTGTGATAATTACGTGCACAAAGTACACAATAATTTGCGCAACGCAACTGAATTTCAATTGGTTTCTTGTTTGCGTGTTGTGAACAAAAATTACTCTGAAACACTTACTGATTGATATGACAACGAATTCGAAGTTTGAATGAACTTATTCCGTATACATCGTTGTTACATAGAGCACAAAACACATTTCTATAGAATATCCCTCTTGTATCGCTGTAAACAACGATATCATTGAGATATAAATTTTCGTTTTTTGTGATGTTTCGGATATCCGGAGAAACGCATCTTTTCCTTATTTCTTCGTTTTTCCAATGTTTTTCACATTTCTGCACAACATAAATATTGCTATCGGAATAAGGAATTTTCACGCACGTCAAATTCGTGTCGCTTTCGATTTCGACTTCAGAATTTTTAGCGCCCGCACAGCAATCACCATAAATATGACATTTATCGTCGCAAGCACAAACAAAGCTGTTGTTAATAAATCGAAATGCTGTGTTTGCGGTTAAAGAGAGATTATTGCGAGGATCTTCATAGTTTTCACACCTATCGAACCCACTTTTGAACCGACAATGTGTGTGAGAAGCAAAGTTTATATTTATGAAACTGAACAGAATTATTGTTGCACACAACATTTCACCAAAAGTTTGCGTAAAATTTTAATAGAAAATAAATGTCGCGAAAAAACTGAAGTGTGTGAGTTCGCGAATGTACTTGCTTTGTTTAAACAGACAATTCTGTTCTAAATTCCCAATGCGAAATACGATCATTTATTTGTTGATTCATGTGCTGTTTTTTGATTAACAAATTCTTAATTTGATATCATCACTGTTGACATGCCTGTTTCAATAAATGCAGTGAGAAGTGTTCATTTGCTTAAAAGCTATTCAATAATTGTTGAGCACTACAGCAATTATCAAAATGGGTTGAATAGTGTGAAATGCAATTTACCGTTAAAGTGACATTTGTTAACAAATGCATCTCTTTTGCAACTTGTAAAATGTCAAATTAATTAAATCTGATTTCAGAGACTGTTGTAAACATGTTGTGCAAAATTTTTGAGTATTTGTTTACATTTGAAATAAAACACCGAAATGCAAAGTTTGATTCTTCAGGCACTTCAATTCGAAAATGTTGTTAAATTGTTAAAGCTGATTGTAGCCGCAATAGCATAATGCGATTTTATCATAAATACGCGTAATGTTTACGAAAATCCGATTTCGTGTCACGAGTCGATTAAGAAAAAAACGATTACCGATATTTGCTTACTATTCAATTTATTCATCGGTTAAGATTCCATTCAATGACTGAAACCACTTTGGCAATCAATTTCAATTTACTGCCAAAATTATGAGCAAATAATGCGAATGCGAAACAACGGCAATTCATTTTCTTGTATTTGAGTTCAGCGACCACTGAAGTGAAAACAGAAACGCTTACATAACGTTTTGTTATGTATTGTGCATTCGTATCAATAAGTGCGACTGTCTGAATTCTATTTTTCAATTAAAAATATACACATTTTGAAGAATAATTTGCTTGCGAACAGCTTTGTTTCAACATTGAAAATTTAATAGTTTTTCCGCAGACGCAGACACTGTAGTTGTGTAATTGCATTCAATTTCGAACACATCTGTTATTGGAAGCAATTCATGTGAAATATACTGAAGTGAATTCGTTTAAATAAACAACATTAAAACGGTGAATTGAAAAACAAAAAAAAGCATTTCGTGTTACTCTTTGCTTGTCGTTGTTGCGAGAAGTTTGCGTGTTGCTGAACGTCCGTCGAAAAGCTCGCTTGTAGCATTTCACGGTTGTAATAATTCATTTAAAATAACCTTCGAAACTGAGAAACATTCAGTAAATCGACGAATACAATATACATATGTATTTTGCGGCTTTCGTTGCAAGGTTTTCTACAATAAGCTCGTAAACTGAACATTTACTAATCTTGTTTTATCACTGAATACATTGCAAATCATCTCGAACACTGACTGAGTGTTATTCTTTCAGATACTTTTAAAACGCTTTATCGTCTGTTCAAAATGCAAGTTTTCCGTCACTTGTTGACATTTGTGGAAGCAAAATAGAACACAGTAAAATTGTCATCAAAAGGTGCCGTCAAGTTATCAAGAAGAGGCAATTGCCAATAAATTAACTATGATGCATTTCCTTGACGTTAAAATGAAAAAAGGTCGCTTTTATGTTGAAGCATCAAACATTGCGAACGGACAAAGGACTCACACCCACCTATGAATAGAACGGTATTCACCGCTTACGTTCGTTGTTCAAAAGTTGTTCAATATTTTTTCGAGTGAGTGTGCATTGCAAACTGATGTGTTCAATTGTGAAGTGCGCGTCGAGCATCTATTGGAGGCTAAAAGTGATGCGTTCTCCGTCTGCGGGGAAAGCAGTGGAGAAGTGAAAACAGTCGCATTTTCAGTGAATGAGAGTTGAGAAACACATTTTCAACGCAAAACTGGGTGTGGTGTTCTGTTGAACAGAAACTGTTTGTTGCGATCACTTTCTGCGCTCGTTTAGCTAACTGCTTTCAGGTCTGTCACTCGTACCTCTTCTTATCTCAGCAATCCATAAGTTTTTCAGTAATTTCACAAAAGTAAGTGAAATGTTTGTTGTGTGAACACGTTCGCAGTGAAACGACGATCGATTAGTGCGCTGAAGGCAGACGTATTGTAATGCATTTACCAATGTTTATATTACGAATCGTTTCACTGTGATTACTGTTGAGGAACACTCCTGTTCTAGAAACGCGCGTTTATTTTCTAGAATTTTATTGCAACTCAGTATTTTTAATTAATTTAATTTTCGTTGTAGTTTTGCTAGAAATAACACTGCTGTGAACGAAACGAACAAATCGACTACTGCTCAATAATGAAGCTCTTGTTAGTAATTTTGTTAGTAACGGTTCTGCCATCGGTATTGTTCGCCCGCGAAACAGTTGCTCGGTCCAAGCGTGGATTATTTGATTGCAGCTCAAAATTGAAAGAAGCGGTCGAATCGTGTGGTAAAACTTTAGACGACCGTTTAAGTCTGAACGCAGAAGTCGAAAAGAAATTGAACGAAGATTCTCCCTCCGCTTTTCAATGCTGCTACTACGCTGAATATGAACACTGTGTCAAGTCAACCACGAAGGACGAGTGTGGAGATACATTCAGCACTACGTTCGCCACTTTTCTCTCGGGTCCTCGCAAAGTTTTGAAAGGAAAGTGCGGCGACGATACGTATCCTTCTGTAAAATGCATTTTCTTCGTTTGGATCTATTACATAATAGCAGCAATAGTTGTCATCATTTTGCTGATGGTCGCTTGTTGTGTGGCGCGATGCATTTGTGGCAAAAAGTAGTGCGGATTGCAACATGCATAGCGACTATATTTAAGTGATGAGTGTATTCATTCGAAGTCTCCTTTTGCTAACTCATATATAAATATTAATTACAACATAGAGAATTAAGTGATTTAATGATTGATTGCCGAATTTTGAGCATAATGAATCGATGTGTGTGTTTCTTTCGTATTAAATACTTTAATTCATGTTTAGAATCAGATCGTATCTATTTCATCCGTAGATGTGTTTCGTAGTCTCGTTTGTTTAAACAACTCGAATTATGTCTCTTAACTAGTCTTGTGTACACAACAAAAACTGTTACGCATTTTGTGATCGTTTTACAGTTTTCTAAAAAATTAACATGAAAACACGGAAAAACCATTTTAATAAACGTTTGTTTTTTCTTCGAAATTGTCGTTCTTTCACTGATTAGTACTACTTTATATTCGTGCTGCATTTGTCATGGAAACTGTTAAAACAGCTTTTTGTGTTTATGAACATAAATTTAGATTCGACAGTGAAACTTTTTGCGAGACAACGAAGCTGAACCAAAGAGCCAAAATCGAAAATGTTTTGTTGTTTATTGTTACTGTTGCCATGAATGATCGTCAAAATTGTTTTTCTGCGTTCGTAGACTTCGAAAAGTTTCACGTCTTCTTTACGACTCGTTCAATGTGTACAGAATGCAACACGATTAATAAGCAATGAAAACATGTATTTGATAAAAATGGAAACAGTATAACAAAACAGGCCTTCAAGCAATGTACATCTTGAAAGGCTGCGTTAAACGATTGAATTATGAATGCTAAAATGAAACACAAGGTTGTACAATGAAACTCTTTTTTACTGTTTCAAAAAATTCGATTTTGACATTGGATTTTCAAGTTTTTTTTGTCTTATCTATCTCATCAAAGAATGCACAACTGGAAAATATTTGTTGTTCTCGAACCGAAGATAGGCATCGTTTAAAAAAATTGCTATTTTGACGCCCTAAAATTATTTAATTTAAAATGTAAGCAACAGTAAGTGTTCAACAATTTAACCATGAACTGGTAATTAGTTGCTTGTGTGTATTTTCTAATATTTAGTCATCCGTTGCTTAACTGCCACCGAATAAATTGTTTTTCATTTCTTTGCAACTAAAATTAATTTAAAATTTAGCAACGTTAACGATTATTAAACGCACGTTAAATGAATATGAATTGCAAGCAATGAAATGAAAAAGAAATTGAAATTGTATTCATTTTACTTTTGGCAAATTGCGCCGTTGTCTGTTGCTGATCTCATTCTCACCGAATTCAACACTTCTATCAAATTGCATTGCATTGCGATAAACATAGCAACATTAGTTATAATCAACATGCCTTGAATTCATGCAATGAGTATTTGTTATTTTAATCTCAATAACTTTATATGCATAAACAAACATGTTGTATTAGTTTTTACAAGTTGTACCTTTTGTTTTGACGCGTTTTCGAAATCAATTATCCACGTTGATATTGAAATTTTCAAATGAACATGTGACCAAAATCATAGTCCTTTGCGCTATTAATTTCTCATCCTCTTTGCGATGAGAATCAAATACTAACTTTTATTTTAGCATCTGTGTGTGAAAATTTGTCCGTGACTGTTTCCATCGCATTCTTAGTTTTCCCCGTATGTGTGAGACAATGTCCAATTAAAAATCAATTAAAATTGTTCAGAATCATTCATGGTTTTATATACTGCGGTTAATAAATGCAGATCCTTGAAATTTACGTTGCTTGTCAATTTTTTGTGAGTGTATGAAACGAGTTATAAAATAATTGTGTGCAGTGTAAAGTTTTAGACATGAAGTTGTTCAGATTAGAGATCATCGCGGAGGTTAATTTTTACCTCTGCATACGACCTCTGTTGACTCCGCTAACCCCTTACAGTTTTTTCAACTCATTTCTAATCTACAATTTAAAAAAATTTAAATCGCCAACCGTCATTTTGTGCTAGACAATGGCGAATAAACTTCAGTGAGCAAGTTGGTGTTTACAATTTCCCCGCGCATGAAATTAATAGTAGGCTCCGTTAAAAGCGAATTCTGGCGAAGGTTCCGGCAGCTGAAAATTGACTTAATCTGCTATTGATTACATCGAAATTCTCCGAAAATTTCAATATAATGTTTTAATCAATAATAGATTGTCAACCTCCGTCTCCGTTGGGTTACCTACGCTCCGCTTCAGTTTCCGTAGAGCTACATCTATATCCGTTAACCTTCGTGAAGATCTCTAGTGCAGATCTCATTATCCTAAATTGGAAAAATGATGCGGCTTTGCACAACTTCATGTGAAAGTTCTATGTGCGGAAAATTACAAAGTGAGTGCTAATCATCGACAATTGAAGCAACACAATGTCACGATTTGTTTAAAGATTAAGACACATATACTGTACCTTCTACTTCAAATTTGTTGAATCATATTACGTACTGAATTAGCTAACTGCTTTCAAGTCTGTCGTTAATCTCAAAGGCTCGTTGCGTTTCAGAAAAGAAGTCTAAGTTAGAGAAAAAATAGAAGCAAAAAATGAGTATTTCTTGATTTCATCTCCTAAGTGAAACAGATTAAGTCAAACTTATTGTAGGACCAATGTTTTTGCGAGTTGTTTCACTTCAATCATCGTTAAAAAGAAAGGCACGTTTATAACAACTTTAAAAACACAACTGTACTAAACAGTAACAATCACAAGTATCCACATCCACATCACTTTGATGGGATGAACTAGTTTCCATTAGAGATCTCCAAACTTATTTTGTTGTTAATTATTTGCCGAAAAATATATTTGAAATGGTACTGCTTTTAGGTACTGCAAACATTTCTCAATAAAAACTTTCACCAATTGTTTACTTTCAATACTGTTCAATGCTTTTACCTCATTCAGAATAAGCTTGTAACGTGACCGAATATTACAACATCTACAAACTTTTCAAAATTGCAAATTGCAATAAAAACAACACTCAAATAATCTACTTGTTTTGAATGCAATGCATTTGTTTGTTGTGTGTTATTGCATTCTCGAAGACTTGATAGATACCTTTGTGAGTAAAAAATAGAAAACAATATTTGTTCAAAGTTGTATGTTTTCATTCTTTCTCCAGCTGCCATTTTCATTGTTCTTTCTTGACACTGTCACTTCGTGTTTTCAATGAAAACATTTACACGTAAATATTCTTAAAATATTTGTTGTTGAAAAGCAAATAGAGTTTATAAATTTCACTTTCCTGTTAAACAGTTTTTATTTTATGTTTACGAATAAACATTTTTCTTGTTATTTGGTTGACTCAGTTTTATTGCAAGTGTTTTCAAGGAACTGTTATTGAGTAATAATATCCTGGTATTTAATTGAAAATTATATATTTGTTGATTGCTTTCTTTTCAACGAATATGTTGAAAAGTGGTGCAATCGAAGCTGAACAAATAGGATAAAAGCGGTTCGAAACTTGTGGCAAATAATAAAAAAGGTTTAATTTTGTTGAGTAAATTAATGGTTAAATTGAGTTATATTATTTATCGCAGTAAATGCGTTTTTAATAATAAATTAAGTTTTTCATAAAAATAGCATGTCACACAAAATTGGAGTGTAATCGCTTTTCAGATCTTTTTATTACACGACTTTGTTTTATGTAACCATAGCCATGAAAGCCTTACTTTATCGTTCATAAAATGCATTGGTTCTGCGCTCTGTTTCATATATTTTTGTGCAATACATTTGAGCACTTCAGCACGAGTTCTAACATTGATCGGTTGCGTGAATATTTCGACGCACACGATTCGGATTTCCCAGAAAACGCGGCTATTTTTATAATGCTAAGAATTCGTTTCTAATTGTCTCCATTCAAGTTAACTTCACATTCGATGCATGTCCGATTGAATGCATTACACTCGTATTAGCGAACTTTCTAATTTTAGAAGAGACTGGAAAGCAAATCTCATATTTCACGTTTCTCGAAGATGATATGCATGATTCAAAATGAAGTTAAAGCTTAAAATTGAAAAAACACATTATGATGCAACCATTTCTACAAATGACCACAAATCAATAATTTGCTAGGCGAGAAGGAAGGAAGTCTAGTTTGTGTCGTCGAGACATTGATTCAAAGATGGAAAGTACAGAATGCACTGTAATTGTGAGTAGGAGTTAATTGAGAAAAGGGGGCAACGATTTCCGTAAAATCTGCATATCTTTCATACCAAAATCACAAGTTTCGACGACAAAATTAAGCTGTTACATAAAAAGAGAGTGCTTTACTTTTCGTCCAAAAGTCTGGGTTGGCGGAGGAAAAGAATAAATTGAGTTATATATTCACGGATGAATCGTTTTCAAATTTAACGAGACTAAGTGAGACGGCTGTAGAGACGACTCGTCGCTTAGAAAACGCTGAGAAAGCGAAGAAAGAAACTCTTATTTTTCGAAGAAGATAGCATCGAAAGAGAAGAAGTGCGGGAGAAAATGATGTTCGAGTGAAATATCCAAGGTTAGTTGAGAGCGAATGGGGAGCTTTCCATTTTTGTGAGCATACCGTTGAATGTTGCACTTTTGGCATACACACACTCTTTTCTTCGACCATTTCTTAAAATGCGACAATTTTGAGTAAAGTGTTGTTTTGTGAGCCTGTCTGCGTCCAGCGACGCGATGTCAAAGAAACGCGCGTTTCCTTCACTAATCCAGTACTGCTGCAAAAGAGGATCGTTTGTCAGCGGATTCTGTTTGGGAGTCATTATTTATTTGTTATTTACACCGTTCTTAGAAGAATGTCAAAACGGTGTCATCCATTCGACAGTTTCGTCGACGAGTAATTGGTTTAGAAATATGATTGCGTCCGATTTCAATCCTGTTGTTAACTTGAACCCTTGGAATCGGAGTCGCAACGACAACATTGTTCACAAGAATTTTGCTTCCATCAAAAGACCCCGATTTTACAATTCTGAATTAAAAGTAAAAAACAATTTACTGCTCGCTATAATGACCAGTGATCACACTTATTTAAGTTTGGCGAAAGTTGTGAACAGAACGCTTTTTCAGTTTACCGACAAAGTGTTATTTTTCTTCGAAACACTGACTAAATCGATGACAAGAACGTCGTCGTTCGTTGTCCTCGATTCCATTGACTTTCATAATTCCGAAGAAAGTAATTTACAGTCTGTGAAACGAGCAAATCAATTACCGTTTCACTGCAAACTTCTTAACTATTTATTAAACAGTGATTTACTGAACAAATACAACTACATTTTTGTTGTTCAAGATCAATCTCACGTTAAGGGAGATAAACTTTTGCAAGACATTCTTAACACATCTGTCAGTAAAAATATAGTTGCCGTAAATTTCGTGAACTCTCATGCAACTGAATTATGTTCGGAAGAAGAAGTAATCGATATTCACTCGGGTGTCGTTATCAGCAGCAATTTATTAACTAATTGCAAATTGAATGTGACCTGCTGGAGACACGACGGCAAACACATCCCTGTCAGCTCGTATCGTTTGCAGTACACCCAAAATGACGCTTTGAATATTAACAAAGAACTGTTCAGCGATGCGATTGTCACATATCCAATATACACTTCAAGAGTTCATTTTCAATTACATTCGCTTTGGTGCGAAATTGCTTTGAGCAGAAGACAGGAACAGTTGAAACAACTGGAATCAACTGTAAAAGAAGTGGATGACATGCTTGGTTTGCATCAGTGGCCTCTTGGTATCACAGAGCGATTCAAGGCAACAAATCGATTCGATATAATTCGATGGCAATTATTCAATGAAACACACTGTTTTATGCCGAACGATTTGGACGTCGTATCCGCTTTAAATTCAGTCGATAAGCAAGATTTGCTTCTCATTAAACGTTTCGCAGAGAATTGGTTGAAAGAGACAAACAACGACAGTGTTCTTAGCTTCGAACGATTTTACCGACGTTTTGACGCCACGCGTGGAATGGAATACGCAATCGATGTGTACGTAAAAAGTTCACAGCATATTAAACAATACAAAAGGCTTGAATTACTGAAACCTTTTAATGAAATTGAAATCATGACAAGAGTTCCTTATGTTACCGAAAGTACTCGAATTTTACTCGTCGTTGCTGTCACTGACATATCGCACATTCAATCCGCACTCCAATTCTTGCAAACATACAGCGCAGTGTGTCTTCAGCGACAGAACCATAACACACTTTTAACTCTCATTCTAGTTTACGGCCCAAATTCTAATTCCGAAGATATTTATGCACCTCTCAAATCATTTGCCAGCAAACTTCAATCAAAGTACAAAAGTGATGCAAAAATAACTTGGATTCCCATAAGAAGTGCCAAAGTAAACCGAATTCCGAATGAACTAACATTTTTTGACTTAATCTCAACAAAACAACGGACAAGTGACTTAATTGTGCTTTTCTGTAAAACGAATGCCATATTTAGTTTTGAGTACTTGAACAGAGTTCGCATGAACACAATCAAAGAATTCCAAGTCTACTTCCCAGTTCCTTTCGTAGAATACATGCTAAGAGATGACACAAAACAATCAGTAACTTTTGATGTTAGAAAAAGTTCAGGACACTTTTTCGGCCAATATTTCGAACAACATTCATTTTATTTGTCCGATTACTTAAAAGCGAGAGAAACAATCGCACACATTTTACCGTTTGTCAACAGTGATCAAGTTTTAAGTGAAGATGTTTACTACGACAGTGAATGGAATATTATTTCACTTTTTCTTCATTATAATTGCGTCGACGACAACAAATTGCATATTTTGAAAGCGATTGAACCCGAATTGAAACTTAAACATGGAAGAGAAAATTGTGAAAAAAGTGAAGGAAACATTCATGCAATCAAGTCATGTTTACAATTGCAAAAATTTAGTCTTGGTTCCAAAAGTCAATTAGCATCTTACTTACTCGACAGAAATTACAATTAAAACCCGAAATTTAATATAAAACAACAAAATCAATTGCATTTTAAAATGAAGTTTACATTACATATTTTTTACATTTTTGTTTAATAAAAGTAATGAATGAACTGACATTTCAAATGTGGCAATGTTTGCGAACTTTTACAAATTAATAAGTATTAAAGTGAAAAAGAAAATTTTTTAAAATTAAAACTCCTCGGATAATTATTTCATCAAAAATTAGTAATGAGCAGAAATCATACACAGGTATTTTTAAGGAGATATTCAAGAGAACTGGAACTTAACTTCACTGTAAAAATCTGTTTCATGTGGATTGTTGCGGATTACAAACTAAGAAAATTAAAACCTTCGAAGCAACTTGAAACTTGGGTAAAACATGTTTCATTAATATTGTTATCATTTCCTTTGTATTCAAGTGAAATAAAATAACATCTACTTTGATCGCTTTAGAAAAGTTTGCGCATGGGAAAATTCCGGATGCTCATCTAAAATTTGGAAATAAATGTTACGAACAATCAATAATATTTTTGTCTAAGTTTTTCATCAAAACAACAACACTTGGTGTAATTCTACTTAATAAAGCATTGATAACATTTTCATCCATAGAACTTATCCAAGCTTTTTCTAAAATTGTATTCGCAATTCTGTCCATTTCTTTCGCTGTTGTATTAACTTTGACATTAACTTCATTTTCTTCACCATAAGCAGATAATAAGATTACAACATCTCTAAATATTGCGTTACCATGATCAGTGTATCTATGCAATATTGACGGATCTTTTCCTTTTAATCCTTCAATTCCATTCAAAAAAATCGAACGACTTCTGCCATTGTTAAAATTAGAATCAAAACTTTCCGAAATTTGTTTTGCATTTAAATGGGAAGCTTCGACAATACTGCCTTCAGTGTTTTTATATGCGTTTGCAATCAATTTTGCGATATCACTCGCAAAACACCGAACAGCGTTTTTATCTGCCTTGGTCCCAACTAATAATACAACAGACGGAACGCGTAAATCATCTGCGATGGAATCGTTGCGGTTCAAAACATCTCTCAAAGCATTCTCAAGAACTCGAAAGCCAATGGATGGCACATATGGCGCATATTTTGGTTTTAAGTTGTCGTGCATATTTTTTCTTGCAGATACCCAAATGTAATTAGAACCATCAGACGACGGTTTCAATGATAGAGGATATGGAGGAACAAAAGCAATTAAAATTACAATTCCGATTAAAAAGGCGATCAAGATGTATTTGCAGTATCCATTCAAGTATCCTTTATTTGATGTGTCTTCGATCGTGTCTCCTTGCTCGCTAACACTATCGCTATCCTCATCTTCCTCTTGTGGATCAATTTCGTAATCGTCTTCACTACTATCGGCATCTTTCAACGGTTGTGATTCCTTTTGTCGACGTTTCAATCTTTGAGAATTCGACTCAACCTTAAGCATTTCATCATATAATTTTGAGTATGGTCTGTCTGACTCATTTAAAGCTTTTTCACCACTGCGAGTAATGACCATTTTCTTATAAAATTTGAAACAAATCAATTTAACGAAAACAAAACACAAAACTTTACAAAAGGGACCTCGATTTAATTACAATCAGAAATTAACTAAATTTTTTGGCTTTCTCCGTCAAAAAATGAAAATCTCATCAGGCACATCAATCTTTGCAGGCACATCGAATTGAGACGCTTACTTATGTGCCTGCAATAGTTATTTATTGTTTCTCTGAATTTCTCTTTTGCCCACTAATAAACACATCTGTTTCTCTACTCTCCACTCGACTCTGTTTTCAAAGAATTTTTGTTCAGTTGATCTTCGTCCTCTCGCGTCCTCTCGCAGGTCTGTTTGCCTTCATCAGAGTCACTTAACGCTTATCGTGGTCAGAGCACAAATGACACTCAGACTCGAATGCATCGATAGTTAAAGGAAAAAAAATAGATTTCTAAG